>JABSSZ010001432.1:0-39254 GCA_013755755.1 Fusarium sp. NRRL 25184
CTATAATTCTCTTACAAGCTACAGATAACTACTATATAAGATTCTAGTTATTTACTTTATCATTTAGGTTCAAACATTAAGCCGATTCTATCCAGACTTATCCCTATAGGCCGAATTATGTCTTTACAAATGTCAAATTGCAAAGCCAAAAGGTCTATCCTCTTATCTAATATCAGTCCTTGTATTTCAATTTTCGTATCCAGCCCGTCATCGCTGGTCAGCTCGAGTCAGTGCCTCCGGCGACTTGGTCTTCTTTCAACCAATCCTCCGCAAGCAATTGGAAACAGCCTCGTCAGCCACTGGAGATTGGGCTTGAGTTTCACTTCATTATTAAACATTATCATATCGAGTATTCGTAATTCTTGAACATTACGACCCTAAAAGCGGCTCCAATGAGCAAGCCTCTGCTCAGGATCCCTTACACGGACCTCCCCCTGCCTTCAGTAATTGCACCAGCTTCGGCCTCAACACTCCCTGGAGCTATCGCCGCTCTCCATCGCTTCTTTGTTGCACCCTCTCCGGGCCACCTACCTTCATCCGCTGTTGTGCTCACTGGTGCAGGCCTTTCAGTCGCTTCGGGTCTAGCAGATTACCGGGGTGTCAAGGGCACTTACAAGGTCAACAAGACATATCGACCTATCTACTATCCAGAATTCCTCAAGAGTCACGAATCTCGCAAACGATACTGGGCTCGGAGCTTTCTAGGCTGGTCTAATCTCCAAAAGGCATCCCCAAACAACGGCCACTATGCTATAAGAGATCTCTCGAATCTTGGTCTGGTACGCAGTGTCATTACTCAAAATGTTGACTCGTTCCATCCAAGAGCTCATCCTGATCTACCAACTTTAGAATTACATGGATATTTAAGAGCTGTTGTCTGCACGAGTTGTAAAAACGAGTTCTCCAGAAATGAATTCCAGGAGAAATTGGCCACCCTCAACCCTAAATGGGCCGAGTTGCTCGAGAGGGCCCTCAAGTCAGGGGCATTAGACACTGAAGACCCAGTTGAGCGCAGGTTCAAGGGCCTAAAGGCGAACCCTGACGGCGATGTGGATCTGCCAGATGCTCCCTATACAACCTTTAGATACCCCTCTTGTCCCAAATGCTTATCCAGTCCTCCAAAGAATGCTGACGGACGTCAACATGTTGTCCAGGTTGACACAGATGGTGCATGGAAGCTTCCCAGCACTGCGGGAATTCTGAAGCCTGCGGTGGTCATGTTCGGAGAAAGCATTGACAATCATATCAAACACGCTGCCGAGGAAGCCATTGACAACGCGGGAAAGCTTCTCGTTGTTGGAACCTCTCTTGCCACTTATTCGGCTTGGAGGCTTGCCAAGCGAGCTCAGGATCGGGGCATGCCCATCGCCATTATCAGCATGGGCGGGATCAGAGGCGAGGACAAGTTCTTCGCGGGTATGGATCCCAACCAAGAGGGTGAGCAGGGAGTGAGAGTTGCATTATCGACAGACGACCTCCTTCCAGCTCTTCTTTCTGCACTGCGCCACGATGTTGCGCCATCAGAAGCACCAACGCAGGCTTCACTCCAAGCTTCCTTCGGAAATCGTGGTGTTTTCAAGGATATGCTCTCATGAAAGTAGATTATCAGTGTATTACTACCCAATCCTGAGGATAGATTCATACGTCTAAATGAAATTACCAAGACTCCCGGGTTTTGCGTTTGTCGGTGCAGCCTTAACAGACTCTACATTCTGGGTTGAGGTTGATGAGGTTGTGTTTGCGGGCTCACTTTGCTCTGGCTTCTCTCGCTTCGACTTGCGAATTGCTTCATCACGTTCAATCGCCTTCAGCACTGCAAATAATCATTAGCAACTAGTAAGTGTGATGGCTGGACTCAGCTCATACTCTCTTCCCAATCGGCTTCCTTTGCAGGATCTCCAGTTCCAAGTGCCCCCTCAACGTCAACCGGCTCGCCTCGTTGGATTTTCTCGACAACTTCCCGCAAGGATGCAATTCGAGCCTCTGACTGTCGCATGTATCGGTCAAAGGAATTTCGTAAAGTAATCATTTGAATCGACATGGACCCGATAAGAAGAAATATGGCAATAAAGAAGGTCGCGGGATTCCATTCCTTGGACTTCTTCCTTAACTGGCGATTTTCCTTTCTCAGTGGCTTCGGTACCAAGTTTCGCCAGAATGACCTATCGACAATTGTAGCCGGGGCCGTGCTCGAGTATCGAATGTCGCATCTTGAGGTATACGACGTCCTGAACACAAAGGAGGACACTCGGATAGAACCAGGGCGAAGTGAAAGTTGTCGAAACGACATTTTGCGATCTTTAAATCTCGACGATTGATGTCGTTGGCTAGCTTAATTGAGACCCGAAACTTCAGAGATCTTGTACCGAGAATAGGAACGCACGGACCATCCGATTCGAGAACCGACAGTTGCCCCGAACAACCAGCTGTGTTTGCCCAATTCCGGGGCTGGGTCGCCAGGATTAACGAAGTCAACTAATTATCAATTGCGACATAGAGACCTGCAGCTTTTCGTTTTCAACTTGCATATTGTACCTGTACCTCCCTCCATATTAGGAGCTTTTGGTTTTTGTCGACGGCATGGTGAGGAAATTACACTCATAATCTAAATGGCTTCACTGCAGGCAAAGGCCGACGCGGCCAAGACAGCTCTAGCCTCAACATCAACATGCACGACTGCGACCGTCGTGACTCTTAAGGAACTACTGCTACCCGACATTGAGACTTCTTACACAGCATCACAAACCAATTCACGAACGGCCTCCAAGACAACGACAAACTCGAAGGCAAAACGAACCGCGGGCGGCAAAACTCAGAAAGCAAAGTCTACCAGCGAGCAGCTTTCGTCGAAAGACCGTGCAGCTCTGGCAACACATGTAATCAACATTTGCATCAAGTCCCTAAGTGAAGCTGCGAAACCTACCACTCCTGCGACTCCGAGTAAGCAACAAGCATCTCAGGGAGACTCCAAGAAAACCTCTGGTCCTCGAACGTTGCGGAGATCCCTATCCGCACCGTTATCACCGCTGCAGCCACGAACTTTGAATCGCGTAGCTACCTCGCCAAACATTGCCGGAAAAGCGGCAACACAGGCGGCAACGCAGTCTACAGGATGTCTCGCCGCTGTCGAGTGCGCGCGCGTGGCTTTCACCTGTCTACGATCTATTATGGGCCCAATGCAGGCGGCACAAACAGATTTCCAACTCGAGAATGGAATGTCAGCATTCATTAGCAAACTCCTGGCACTTGGGTTTCAAGATCAGGCGTTAAAGGAGCTGAGGATTTTAAAGCGACGGCTCGATGCTGGAGTTAACAAGTCAACGAAACCGAACTCTACCGAAGGGCAAACAGCCGCTCAAGTCATTTTGGAGTTGCTCGACTATGGTGATCAGATTCCCGATAGCTTGCTACCAATTGTTACAGGTTGTCAAATTCAAGTACTGCGATGGATTGCGCATTCCAAGAAACCAGCTCATATCGAGGCCGTGCTGCCACTTCTCGAGGAATCTCACGTATCTTCCCCTATCAACCTCTTGGTGAGGTCGGGGGCCAAAAGCGCGAAGGAAACCCAAAAAGCAGCCCGACAACTAGCCTCACTATCCCAGACGCTTCTTTTACTAGCACCCAGTGTCTCCAGCAAGGAAGATGCAGTTGCCACAGAGTTGAGGCTGAGTCCGTCTCCAACTTCAGCTTTCAAGCTGCAAGTGCTCTGTTTCAAGATTCAGCTTAGATGGTGGAAAATGGCTGGTCACCGTGGAAATGTTGAGGACGATATCCTTTCGCCGTTTTCTCGATGCGTTCGCGCATATACTCGACGACAGCCACCCACGAATAGACTAACGTACGATTTGATTGCTGCATCCTTCCACGCACTCACGGATCTAGTTGGGCCACAACAGTCCCAAGCCAAGGCTTCATTCGACTCTCCCCTAACTTCCATTTACCAACTGCTTGGTGTCGCAGCTCAAACGGACCGCCAAAACGATGCAGCATGCCACTGGTTCCAGAAACTGAAGGATATACTAGAACCTGACGGGGAATCGGCTATTCGCATGTTTTCCATTTCGGCCCGCCTTCTCGCTGCACTGTTGAAACAATCCAAGCACGATGCCAAGACGCAGCAGCTGGTTCAAGACGTTACCGAGTGCCTCGAAGGGAGTCTGAGTGGAAACATCACCGACCTTAATGAACTGCTAGAGAGTCTTTCACTCGCTCGACGGTCAGCCGTTGGGTTTCTTGTTAGCAACTCGAATGTTCCAGAAGTAAAGGATGACACATTAAAGTTGATCCTGGAGCATCTGAAGACATTCATCACTAAGTTTCCACGGTTCGCCCGCCGTTGGCTTGGCGCTCCCCCCAGCAGAGACGCTTCAGCCAAATCCGTCCTCCAGTTCGACCAACGACGAGAGTTTTTGATGCAGTCGATCAATCAGATTATCGATGGCGCGTTAGTGGTCATTAATGGCGATATCCAGGCTGACTCTATTGCTTGGAAGCATATGGATGAGGTTCTCTGGGACTGCAACAGGCTGATTGATGCTGTTCTCGATCCCACGATTTCCAGGGCACGAACGGAGCAGCTCAGTGGCTATTTTGCGAAAATATCCAGTCTGTATTTTGCCAAGTACAATCAAATACGCAAGGACCTCGGCAAGTCCAAACAAGTCAACAAGGAGATTCTTCAGTGTTTGAGTCGATCCATTGAGATTATTCAGGATCGGCCCATGGCCCAACAGGAGAGGGCTCACATGTCAACCAAGCTGGAGTTGTTTGCCGATCTCTGCAAGGCTGCAAACCGAAGTGAGGATGCAATCAGAACTCTCCGATCAATCTGTACCAACATGATTGAGGAGGGCGCCTTAGTCAAGGTTACTACAGCCCTGGATTCTCAACCTCCGAGCATTGCTTGGAGTGCTGATGATAAGGCAGAGATATTGTCCCGTACACTACGTTCAATTGCTAAGCTTGATCACTCATGGAACGATTGGGCATTCTTTCTACCGGAGGGTGAGCGAGCTGCGGTACTCGAACACTTGATGCAAATCGTGGGAGACACAGCAGCTAGGGCAGAGCGACTCAAACTACACGACCCATCAATCCAGGCCCTTCTGCGAATCTACACACCCGACCGCTTCCCAATCCGGCGCCTTCGAGTTCTGCTCCAGCTGCTCTTCCAGACCATTGGTGAAGAGAACGAAATGGAGCAAATTTCCAACTTGGCTGGAAAAACAATCCAACAACTAGACAGCAAAGACTATGGCGATGACGGTTCTCTGCTTCGTTATCTTCCACATCTCAGGGCATTACAGAAGTCAATGTCTGCATTGGCTGTCACTAGCGCTCCTCTCCCAGTGACTGCCCTGAGAGAAGCTGTTGTCTCTTGGAAATCGATGACTGAATCATGCAAATCCAGAAACGATGTCTGTGAGCGAATCGACAATCCTGATGGTCTTCTGACACATCTGCAATCTGCCAGCCACTTCGCCAACCTTCGGGGTGAGAACAGTCTGCAGCTTGAGATCTTGGAGCTGTCAACACCTCTGTCCAAGATTCTGGCCGAACCGACCTATAACAACGTGATCCTTAATCATACACTTCTTGCATCACAACATCTCAACATCGGTCACTTCTCTGAGGCAAAGCAAACACTCGATGAGACAAAGAAGCTTTTGGACCAAGCCGACGGTGCCTCTCGTGGCCTGGTTGCTGGGTTTCATTTGACACAAGCCGAGTATTACTCTGGTATTGGTAACATCGATGAAGCGTAGGTTCATAACACTCAGAAAATGGAACCATTCTAACCCATTTCTAGCAATTCCTCATTGGCGGTTGCAAAGGCCATTTACAATGGATCTACTTCATCGTGGGCATTGTCAAAATCACAAGTCAACATATCTCTAGCCCTCAGCTCGTTCCTAGACTCAGTTCTCGCGTTAAAGCGTGGTCGGATACAAGACGCGCTTACCTGCGTTAAATCAAGCGTCCGAATTCTTTTACACGATTGGTCCAAGATCGAAGCGACAGCATCCCGAGCAGCCAGCACGAGCGTTATGAACGTCTCAACAGCTAGTCTTGATAATGTGAAGGCTGACGCCAAGCTCGGCCAGGTGATCGGTCCTCGATTCTGGGCACTTGCTTTCCCCCTTTTGCGAGGTCTCCTGCATGTTTCTTCTGTCTATGCCCATCTTGGCATGTACCAGGAGACCATTTACTACGCAGAGTCGGCCCAAAAGATTGCTGAAAGCACAGGCTCACCACTCTATCGGGCACAGGTACTCGCTTGGACAGGTTCCGTCTACCACCGAGCTGGAAAGCTAACCAAGGCACTCGATTTCGGTAACGAGGCGTTCAACGAGTTACCGGAAGACATCTCAGCTTCTCGGGTACAGGTTGCTTGCCAACTTGGCGGCTTGTTTCGCGATAGCGGCGACGAAGACAAGGCCCGTGAACTGCTTCAGCTTGCCGAGGAGACTGCGCAGCGCCTTGGCGATCATGGAAAGGTGCTAAGCATCCAGAACGAGGTGAAGAAAACCGCTCCGGTTGCTGCCAAAGCACGAGCAACAGCTGCTACACGCGCTACCCGAACTGCCAACAGGACGACAAGGGCTAAGACTGCTGCAAATCATGCACCACGAACCCGAAAGCGGGAGGTCATTGTCAAGGCTCAGCCATCTGCTGCAGAGGTGCTAACGCTACCAAAAGATGTATACCAGGCTTCTCTTATGGCATCGGTCATCCTATCACGGGCTTTAGGTTTCATCAGTCAGAAGGATTGGGCTTCTGCTTTATCAACTCTGGAGGATGCCAGAGAGTTGCCGAAGCTCTTCGGGACTCTATCTCAGGAACAAGTTGTGACTGCAATCTCTCTTATCGGTCATAGCACAGAGCAGATGATTCACGACCCTGTATTCTCCGTCATCCAAGACTCGACCATTTCGTTCCCTGCTGTTGCTGCTTCTGAGAAGACGAAGGCTTCGCAGGGCCAGACGCCTCCACGTAAAGGACGCGCAGGAGCCACTGAGCGAAAGAACGTCAAGGAAACCAGTGTTCCTGCATTCGCTGAAGCATTGAGACAAGCACAAGAACTACTTCTCGAAGCTCATGCTTCAACCCTATCAACAGCTAATAGCACGATGGTTCATCGCATTTCGGCTTTGCTACAGAATACAGTCATTCTTCTGTCGGCTACGTCTACGACACAATCTAGGGTCCTTGCTGGCTCGGGGTTTGCAACTTTCTCTGTAGACTTGGCTCGTAACGTCACTTGGAAGCGCGAGCAAAGCACTCTCCAAAACAAAGAGACCGCTAAACCAGGTGACATTGACTCTGCTCATACCTCAAGACGGTCTAGCCTTGGACTCACAGCAGAGATGGCCCAGTTTCAAAACAACTATATCGACATGGTACCTCACAACTGGAGTGTGATTTCCGTCTCCCTCAGCGACAACCACCATGATTTGTGTATCACTAAATTCCGGGCTGGTCACAGTCCATTCATTCTCCGACTACCTCTTGAACGTGCCAACTCTCGAGATGCTGACTCGGACATCTTTAACTTCGATAACGGAAAGGACGAGATGATGGAGATTATTCGGCTTGCTAACGAGACGAGCCACTCTGCCAGTCGAGACTTCAGTGTCAAGGGTGCGAAAGCCGCTTGGTGGGCTGAGCGAGAGGGTTTGGATAATCGGCTTAAGGATCTTCTGAGCACTATCGAGACAACTTGGTTAGGTGGTTTCAAGGGTATCTTTTCTCAGCACGAACGCCGATCGGACCTCCTTGCACGTTTCCAAAAGAGCTTCCAGCAAATACTCGACAGTAATCTGCCTTCTCGAAAACAAGGACGGAGCAAGAAATCGGCAAAGACATCCAAGGTGGCCCTTGACCCACGAGTCCTTGACCTTTTCATCGGTCTGGGTAATCCCAATGATCCAGATAGTGATTATGACGAGGCTCTTAATGACCTGCTCTATTTTGTTGTTGACATTCTCCAATTCCACGGAGAACGCAACGCTTATGATGAAATTGACTTTGACGCTATGGTGGTCGAGACTTATGACGCCCTGCGCGGCTACTACGACGCGGCTAAGGCGGGATCTGACCGAGCAGAAGGGGCTCACACTGTTTTGGTTCTTGACAAGGCCCTCCATGCTTTTCCCTGGGAGTCGATGCCTTGTATGGAAGGACTTGCAATTTCGCGTGTACCTTCGTTGGCTTGCTTGAGGCAACTTCTTACGGAGTCGCAACCATCAGCGAGCGATAATAATTCTGAAGACGCACCAGAGGGCCACTACGTGTCTGCCGAGCAAGGTACCTACATCTTGAACCCCTCGAAAGACCTGGTCAACACGCAGTCTACCTTCCAGCCGATTATGAAAGGCCTTGGCAACTGGACAGGCATTGTTAACCGTGCTCCTGAAGAAGCTGAGTTTGAAGAAGCTTTGTCAAGCTCTGAGATTCTCCTCTACTTTGGACACGGAAGCGGCGCGCAGTATATTCGAGCACGCACAATTCGTCGTCTAGAAAAATGCAGGCCAGCCACTTTCTTGATGGGCTGCAGCTCTGCGTCGCTGACAGAAGCCGGAGAGTTTGAGTCCTACGGCCCTGTGTGGAACTACATGATGGCTGGATGTCCAGCTGTGGTGGGTACACTATGGGACGTGACAGATAGGGACATTGATCGGTTCGCGGGCCGATCGTTTGAGGAATGGGGACTGTTTCCCAAGGGCACGTTCAAGGAGAATAAGCGGGTCAAGGGCAAGAGTCGGGCCTCGAGCGAGGACGAGAGTGAGTCGGAGGAAGACGGTCAAGTAGTGAACAACGTGTCACTGGCCGAGGCGGTTGGGCGGTCCAGGGAGGCGTGCAGGTTCCGGTATCTCAACGCCGCGGCGGTGGTACTGTATGGCATCCCGGTGTACATCAAGCACAGAGGGGAAGATTGATTGAAATAGGAGGCAAAGTGTTTGGTTGTTTATTCCTTTTTCAGGGTTACGAAGCATCGCGTCTCTTGCTGATACTGAATAGAGGTTAGATGGTGTAGCATAGCATGGCGTAGCAGGATAGCTTAGCATTTCCGGGAGTTTGGATAAGTGGAATCCTGGTTTGATTTTAGATTAATGAAGGGATAGTGCCTTTTTGATGAACAAGTTTGAGTTCATGATCCATAATTGGCCCGGCTGTTGGAACTTTCCGAAGGCTATGTTGAGTGAAATGTCAGGGGAAGATGAGCTACATCTCTGGATACTACCCAAGATTGAAAGTTAGATAGCTATTGACTTGCTCGTTCTCTCACGATTCCACCGTTTATAGTTCGGGGTGCACATGGCCTCTGTTTGTGTGGAAGATTCATGTTGTTATGTGACAGCATGGCCACAACCGGGAGATATCATCTACGTTTTATGCAGTGGAACATGAACAACAGTTTCACTTCTGCGACCAAGATCGGGCCATGGCCGAAACGGACCGAGGCTCAGACATATTGCAGGTTGGACGGTGTAAGTGGCTGAGGAAGATGGTTGGGTCTTTAAGTGCCAGTCAACATATGCTGAGAAACCATGCTGTGATACCTTCCAGAACGAGATGCAGAGGAGACTAACCTGAGACTCGAGAGAGCGAGGTGAGTTAGTCCTGTAAATGATCCTGGAATTGGCAGGTGTTTACGTCTAATCTGAGAATAGTGAATCAACTTAGTAGACTGACTATATTTTTGACGCCGCGACAACCTGGACAGCCTAGGGTAATCTATTCCAATGAAGCTCAGCGCGCAGCCCAACAGACTGATATTAATAGACACCCATAGCTACTACTGGGCATAGGCATAGGCATAAGCATATGCTATTTGATCCTTTTTCGGCATCATAAAGTGTGTTAATTTAAGTCGACTCCTTGTAGGGCTTAGGCGAGTTCGTACGCAAGGACTCAGCGTGTTTGAGATAATGACCTAATTTCGTTGGTTTGATATCTGTTCGTCGCGTATACAAGCCCAACCCCACGCGTATTTATTATCCCACTTATCCCACATACTCAGCAGTCCGTACCGCAAAAAGGCAAAAAACCAAAACAAAGTAACAGCTAGATTGCATAGCCTGGATGTCACTGTCCCTTCTCTGGCACACAAAACACGCCAGAGAATCTCCTGCTGATCACCAGGATGATGCAGTGCGGCGCAAACCCACAGATGCTATGGCACATGCAGGTTATGTTACCTCGCCTTGGTCAGTAGCGTCTGCGACGGGCGGACCGCGCTGCTATTACGCCCGTTCAGAGTAGAAAGAGAGAATCATTTATGGAACCGGCAGCAGAGGCACCGGCCCGACGAGGATGATGCTCGCTGTGTTGTAGTGCGTGCGTGCGTGAGAGCGAGTGAGCAATGTACGTGCACCAGAAAGATGGTGAGGGCCCCAAGGTATGTAACTCTACATATGTCATTGACGTCCAGGGGGTTGTAGACAGCAACGTATCCGTAAGATGAGAGGTACATCATGTTGAGGTTCTAGACTGGATCGTCAGTCGTCTTCGCTTGTTACGATATCCATGCTCGACTGATTATATGGCGATCATACCTCTCAACCACATCGTGATGGCCGACCCAGCGGGTTGAGCGAGAGAGTCAGTTGCTACACTACCTACAGCCCTAGGGAGATGATCTTGGAGGAGACGAGGAACTTTTGGGTAGGCAAGGGATCCATGTACTGAAATGTCTGTGCAGCAGGAGAGGACAGCCGTTTTCTGTCTCATGCCTCCAAGTTACCTTTTTTCCCTCCTGGCCCAGGTCTAAGCCTTACTAAGTACGCGTGATTGTGAGGACTCGCGTAGATGTGATATTATATTCCAATATGCCAGCGGCTGGGCGAGTAGTTTGCCTCCCTGTAGTAAAGACAGGCGCCTCGCTTGTTGAGCCATGTATGAACACGTTTACATGTTTCGATTTGCTGTAAATCATCATACCGTATAGTCAGAACAATTATGCTTCCCCTATTGAGTACATTAGGTCCACGTAGCATTATGACACCTAGTTATTTGACCGTGAAGTCTAACTTGCCCTAGCACCAAACTTCTCGGAAGATGCCGTTCACGTCGAACAAGGATCCAGGATAGTGGTTTCGAAGGACATCGACCCTAGCCGGGGCTGGAGTGCATACAAGATATGCCGTGGTCTGCTCAATTGGTGATTCCAAAGGCATCTAAGCCGCAGATCATCTGAGCCACCTGTTCCATACTCCATAGTCGGTGCTTTCTTGGCACAATGTATCGTCGCTTCTGCAGGGAAGAACCATCAACAGGGAAATAACCGTTGAGAATAACACCGCGTCTTAATGCAGGGGAACAGAATGCTACAATACGAGACGTGATGCCCACAACACGGGTCGGTAGTCGAGCGGTTTAGACCCTGGCCGGCTCCGGCATTTCTCGACTAGTTCATGTCATCAGAGGGTTTTAGTGCACCTGCAGACCAAGATCGAGCTGAGACGGTCTCTTGTTGGGTGAACTCACGCCCTGCTTTTTGCCGCTTTTATGCTTGCATCGCCTTGATAGCCTGGGGTTCTTCGACAACCAGACCAGACAAGCCAAGCCAAGACAGGTTCAAGGGTCCCTGGCCCGCCTTAGTTCACCTGGCCCGCCTTTTGATATCCTGTCGCGCCTTGTCTCAGTGAACCTTGACTTGACAGCGACAACCCAAGCCAAACCAAAGACGATTGTCACATGAGGAAGATCGCGATGCCTTGTAGAGTTAATACATATGTACAAGCGTCTAGGCCACATACTAGGCCGAACGAGCCGCAATAACTAAGTACGTACGTGTTCGTATCAAACTAAAATTAATAGCAGGAGAAATGCCTCTCGACCGGACCAGGAGATGCTGAGTTTTTCCCCCAGTAACGTTCAAGGAGGAAGGCTTTTCATATGAACATCATAACGAGGCAGAGAGGCTTTGTAGATCTGTATGTGGTAAGTTGCAGTGTCATAGTCACCGACTCAGGGCAGCTTCAAATCCATCTTCAGGAACATTGCCTAAAGGTAGGTAGGTAGCCTCATAGGGTCGGTACGTAGGTAGAGTATGTGTAATCAGTTTGGGATGTGCGATTTCGGGAGTAGAAGACCCTGGGCGGAGATTCCTTCTCGGGCAGATATCTGTTGGTCCTTCCTGGTCGTTGTGCGTTGTTTGGATGCAATGTGAAGCGAGGAAGGAAGGAGATGGGCATTCGTTTATCTATATCCACGTTTCTCCGATCCAACCAATTTGTTCTATACAACACCACCGTCAACATCAAGTCATGGACACTGTCAGTCAGCCAGTCTGTCAGTCAGTCCAACATGAATGACGACCACAATCTCCTGTCCCGTTTGTATGCACGAACGGTTTACACATGACATGAACTCAAACACAACAACAATACACAGACCCTCAATCAATCACATCACGTCACCCCCTACAGCAGCTACGACTGTACTAAACGTTTAGGGGACTTCCACACCCGCCTCCACCACGCGTTGTCGACGGCCGACGGCTCCACCGATTCCTTGTCTCTCTCGCAGGGCAGGGCATGGTTGTGAACATGGATTACATGGCTAGCATCGCCATGGAAGGGAGACAAGAGGAGAGATGAGTCCAAAAGCGGCCCAACCCACCACCAAAGTTATCAAGTCCCAAAAGCCAGACAGACACTGCTGTTTCTCTACCCCACAGTCGCACACCAGGACCGTGCACTACAACCTATCTAACCTATCGTGATCGCTGCCATTTGATTTTCTACCACTTAAGGTCCCCACCCTTCTGTGATTTTGAGCCTTAAACCCCCAGCTTCCACGACTCAATCTCTCCCACCCAAAGACCAAGGACCCGGTTAACTTGCCTCCGATCCTCCTTCTTGCACCTGTCTCAAACACCATCGAGACCTCAGTTACGCAGCTTCCCAAAGAGACGGATTTTCTTCCTCACGCAACGTCGACTCACGCGGCCTGATCCGATACCCTTGCATCGCTGTTGAATCAACCTTCGTAACAGTTCTAAACTCACTTCCGCCAGTTCCTTCGCCCCAGCCGGGGCGCAGACCAGTCCCCAGCTTCCAGTGCGGGGAGCCACTGACTACATACGTACCCGTTGGTTCTCCATAAACTCCCCGGACGACTTCGGGTTACCTCAAATCTCAACGCTCTTGCGCTGCAGCGTTTTAACCTGCACAACAGCTGCTCCCGCCAACCGTTATAAAGATTTCGTTTCGCCCAGCCGGATTGCACTCGCAACCTTGAACCCCCTGCCCAATTCTGTCGTTTCGCTTCATCATCCCAACCACACCAATCCGGTAGATTTTGTTTTTCAGCACCGGATTCTCGGCCTCGGAAGGCCCGCGTCGCAACTCTGTCTCTGGCAGAGCCATGTCCGGTCGTGCCGTTTCGAATTCTCAACATGCCCAGCAGTCCTTCGGTTCCGGTCCACAACTCTATCGCGACGTTGCTGAATTGCACGCTGTGCCATCTCCCTCTCACGGCGCCTTAATGGATCCCTCGCATTTTGACGACTTCGCGTTTGCATACCAAGGTCTTCCTGACCAACCCTCTCTCGTTTCTCTGGCCGATCACGCCCACGTCCACGCCTCACAATCACCCACTGCATTTCCTCAGCACCAGGCGATGTCTGGACTTGCACACAACGGTTTGCCATTTGGCACCCTCCCTGCAGGCAACCGAAGCCAGAGCATGGATGGCTCCGATGCTCCTCCAGATAGGACGTCTCCCGCATCCAACGCCCTCGAAGACTCGACTACTGATGAGTTTGGATTAGCTTCCCGTAGTCGTGCAGATGCCACGGATCTGGGCGGTAAACCTAAGGAGGATAAAGCCGATGCCACACCGGCGTGGAGTGAGCTGAAGACGAAAGCCGGCAAGGAAAGAAAACGCCTCCCGCTCGCGTGCATTGCATGCCGCCGAAAGAAGATCCGCTGCTCAGGCGAGAAGCCCGCCTGCAAGCACTGTTTACGCTCTCGTATACCATGTGTGTATAAGGTCACCACTCGGAAGGCGGCGCCACGGACAGACTACATGGCCATGCTCGATAAGCGATTGAAGCGTATGGAAGAACGCATTATCAAGGTCATTCCCAAGTCCGATCAGGAAGTAGCTTCGTCCGTGACTCGGGCCGTTGTTAAACCAGCGATACCAGGAACCGTACCTTCAAATAAGCCAACCAAAAAGCGTGGTGCCGAGGAAGCCTTTGGACCTGATCTAGAAGCGTGGGCCAAGGCGCCCTCGAAGCCCAAGATCGATGGCGATGATAGGCCCAGTAGCCTGCAAGTACAGGAAGCCGAGGAGAATAAGCTTCAGCATGAAGGTACTGAGGCACTGCCCTCCAAAGAAATCCAGGAGCATCTGGCAGAGGTGTTTTTCGACAACATCTATGGTCAATCTTACCATCTTCTCCACAAACCCAGCTATATGCGGAAGCTGAAGTGAGTTCTTCCAATATTAAAACATGTGTCTTGCTAATGGTCCACAGAAATGGGACGCTGCCCCCAGTGCTTGTCCTCACAGTGTGCGCTGTAGCTGCTCGTTTCACTTCCAGCCCTTTAGTGAAATCTTCGGGACCTGAGTTCCTACGCGGCGAAGAATGGGCGTCACACGCTCGAGATATCTGTACCAGGCGATACGAATGGCCAAATCTCACAATTTTGACCTGTCTCCTCATTTTGGGCCTTCACGAATTTGGAACATGCCAGGGTGGCCGTAGCTGGGCCTTGGGCGGTCAAGCAATTCGCATGGCCTTCGCCCTCCAGCTGCATAAAGACCTCGAGTATGACCCCTCCGGTCGTACTGGTCCTAAAAAACAGCTTAGCTTTATCGACCGAGAGATTCGACGACGTATAATGTGGGCGTGCTTTCTCATGGACCGTTTCAACTCTTCGGGGACAGATCGGCCCATGTTCATGAGAGAGGATACGATCCAGATTCCCCTGCCGGTGAAGGAGAAATACTTCCAGTTCGATATGCCTGCTCCAACCGAGATGCTCGATGGTCAAGTTCCTCACCCAGCATCACCCAATGATGGGCAACTTGCTGATGCACGAGAGAACATGGGAGTTGCAGCATTTCTGATCCGAGCTATCGCCCTTTGGGGACGGATCATCACCTACCTTAGCCAAGGGGGAAAGGATCTAGACCCAAACCCCATGTGGGAGGACGAATCTCAATATGTGAAGCATCTCAACGATGTCGTGAATCTTGAAGCCAGTTTACCTTCGTCACTCAAGTACTCTGCCGAGAACCTCGACGTCCACAAGACAGAGAACACGGCAAGTCAATTTCTTTTCATGCATATCTGCCTGCAGCATAACATACTTTTTGTGAGTCGAGCAGCGATGTCAGCGCGAAAGCAACAAGGTGTTCATGATGACTTTTTCTCTGAAGCGAGTAAGAGGACTTTCAGCGCTGCGAATCAGATATCTGAGCTCCTTCGTGAAGCCGAACAATCGCGATGCTTTGTTTCAGCACCCTTTGCTGGATACTGCGCCTTTTCCTCGACAACGGTCCACATATTGGGCGTCATATCTGGAAATCCCAACATGAAGCCAACAGCCGAAGCCAATTTGACCACCAACGTCAAGTATCTTCACAAGATGAAGAAGTACTGGGGCATGTTTCACTGGATGGTGGAAAATGTACGCACCCAGTATCGAAATGCCCTGGACGCCATGAGAGCCGGTGCAAATCTGCAAGACCGTGCTGCACAATCGTCTTTCCTCCAATACGGAGACTGGTTCAACCGGTACCCGCATGGTCTCTCTGATGCCGAATTCATGGACCCTGCCACCCATAAACGGAAGGATTCGGGAGCAGATGGCGTTCTCGAAGCGAAGCCCGAGCTACAGTCGGTGGAAGAATACTTCTCCACGCTTCCAACACCCCAGAGTGTCGAACATAAGGATACCATTCGCGCTGTGGGTCCTAAGAGGAAGCAGAGCGCCAAGAAACAAGCTGGTTTGCCGACACAGTCCGGCCAGCATCTCGAGTCCATGCAAGGGACAGACGCAGACTCGGTCTCTGGGGCTCATGAACGTAGGTTTTCGGGTGGGCTGGGGCTGCCATCCAACAGTTACAACCCTCTCGCAGTATCAAACGCGCAGAATCCAGCTTTCAGCACAGCTATGTCACCTATGAGTCCGGCCAACATGACGGCGTTCTCCCATCATGCTCACACCCCCACATTCTTCCCTCCTGAGTTGCTAGCCATGAACTTTGGACAGGGCGCCAATGGAAATATTGACCCGCTTGATCGTCAGCTTGTCTTTGGGGGATACTCTTTGGACGCCAGCACAGGGTTGGGTGGTGGTCAGGATATAATGAGTGGCCTTGACTGGGACGCTGTTGCTTCAGGAGCTCATCCAGATGGAGGCTTACAAGGCCGGCGGTCTACTGCTAAGGCGGGCTTGAATGGGCAAGCAGCCGGTATGGCTGATGGAGCAGGACTTAGCGGACCGGAAGCATCGTCCGCATGGTTCATGCCATTCAACATGGAGCCTCCAGAGATGGGCCAAGATCCCGGCTTCAACATGGGTGGAATCGACCCATTTACGGGAGTGTTTGGGGGAGGGGGTAGCGGTTTGGCAACGCCGAATGCATTGGGTGGGCTACAGCAACAGGGTCCCTAGGAGGGACTGTCGGAGTGGTTAGCCTGGGTAACACCATATTCCCGGAGGTCTTCGCGGCCACACAAGTTCACTGGGCCCCGATATTGACGTGGGCAGTGTGGCTAAAAGACATAGCAACCAGGACTTGAGCCTGAAGTCGGCCAGTGATGTGATGTCTTATATTCTTTTTTTGTTCTTTATACTTTCCACATGGGAATCTGTACCAGAGATAAGGCTGGATTTGGCTGGGCATTGGCGAAGAGGCATATTGAAGTTTGTATGGCGAACACTGTCGGGCGTGTCATCCAACCGGGGGGGAAGGAAAATTGTGTTTTAAGTACTTGAGATACCATCATACCCGTCATGCTCATTCAGAGATGAGTTGACATTCGTTTGCCAAGAGATGAGATAATTCGTTAAGAAAACCCAAAGTTTCTAAAACTGTTGTTGAAGTGAATGCACCTTGCTTTTGTGATGAGGTGGGCCCAACACTTTTAATTAAAAAACAGCCTGACTAGAAATACAATACGGAACGCCTGGTTTTTATTATGCTATCACAGTGGTATCTTGATCGATCCCCCCAACACCCTTCTATTCCTCCGCTGTAGTGATAGTAGCATTCTTCTTGCTCTTGGACCTCTTTCGCTTCTTCTTCCTCTCACCAACATCGCCTACCACGTTGTCCTCCTCGCCCTCTTCCTTCTTGTGCTTCCTCTTCTTATCACTCGCGGGCTCGATCACGGCGCCACCAGCGTCTTCATCGGCAGAGATCAAACGCTCGAAGCCATATGTAGGACCGTCGCGCTCATACTCCTTTCCAAAGATCTCACGACGCCACTGGCGTAGACGAGCCTTCTTACCGAGACGCTTCTTGTCTTTGCGCTTCTTCTCCTGGTCGCGGAAGGTGGCAAGTTTCTTGAGACCAGCATAGTCGTTGAGGGCAGCGTCGGAGGGAGCGAGGAGAATATCGCGCGCGGTCATTCCAAAAGATTGAGGGGAGGTCTCGCGGTAGCGGAAAGGAGCATGAGATGATTGCTTGAAGATGGCATGGTCGGTAAGCTCAAGTTTGGAGTCTACAAGAGCCTCAAGCTTGGCACGCTCCTGACGAGCTTGTTTCTGGGACTCCTTGCGGGCCTTCTTGTGGTCTGTCTTGCGCTTCTTGGAGGCCCGACCATCCTCGTCCTCATCCTCGCCATCCTCCTGAGCGTCGTCTTCGACATCACTTAGACTAATGTTTGGCTTCTTCTCATCGTCCTCGAAACCTGGAACAATATCCTTGATGTCGATATCATCATCCCATTTTGGCTTCTTGGGATGCTTGGACTTCTTCTTTTCGCCGTCTTGTTCCTCGTCCTCTGATGCTACAGCGTCGTCTTGTTGAGCATAGTAATCGTCGCCAAATCGCTTCCTCATCTCCTCTTCCCACTTGTCATCCTCCCATGCGTCGTCGAGGAACTTGATCCAGTCCTCATCGGTGAGATCCTTGCCCGCATTGCCAGCTGTGCGCTTGATCTTGCGCAGCTTTTCCTGGGCTTCATCAAGCTTGAGCTTCTTTAGACGAGCCTTCTCCTCACGCCTCTCCTTCTTCTCGGCCTCCTTGCGCTCACGTTCGAGTTCGCGTTGACGCTTGCGACCAGTCTTCTCCTCGCGCCTGACTGACTTGGCTGCGGCAACATCACGAGCATATGATCGAAGAAATTCGTTACTCCGCTCTGGGTCCTCGAATCGCAAGTTATAAGCCTGTTCGAACTGGTCAGCGCGGTCATCATCATCCTCTCCTTCATCCGACTCGAACGCTTTCCAGTTCGAACCATCTGGAGGGACCCAGGCACGCGCGCTCATGAAATTTGATAAGAAAGTCTCAGGGTTCTTATCGGCGTTGGCAACATCAACCTCGGTGATGGCCATGGCTGTTTTCCGCGAGGGGTGTACACAATTTGAGTCCGCCTTCTCTGTCTCCTTTCGCTTCATGAAACCACCGTCCTCGTCGTCAGAGTCTTCATTGGCGGCAGCATGCATCTCAGCCACGATTGAATTCTTGAGAACATCTTGTTCCTGGTTGTAGGTCATGGGTACATCCTCGTCGGCATCGTCGGCACCGTCGGCACCAGTGTCACCTCGCATGTACTTTTCTCGGTGGTAATCCTTCAAGTAGACTGGCTTTTCCTTCTTTTCCTTCTCGGTTGCTGTGACGGCGGGGTCATCGGGCTTGTAGAAGGTCACTTCCTTGTCGTAGACCTTGGGGTCCTTATTTCGAATGGCTTGAAGAGTGGCAGAGATCTGGGCGTCGAGATCTTCAGTAGCAAGAAAGCCATCTTCATCTTCCTCCTCGTCAGACGAGGATGACTCGTCGTCGTCGTCATTGTCTGGCTGCTTTCCTGTACTCTTGAACTTCTCCTCTAGTCTTTGTCTCTCTTCTCGTTTCTTGTTATGCTCGAAACGACGGGCAAAGTCCTCGTTCACCTTGAAGCCGGTCGTGGCAATAGCGGCGCCTCCATCTTCTGATTCGGAGTCGCTATCATCGAGGAGGGTGCGCTTGGTGTTTTTGGGATCCTCGGTGGACTTCCCCATGGTGGAGATATTTCTTGGAAGCAAGCAAGGGATTAATTAGAGAAGCAATTGATCATGCGTTGAGACAATGAGTGTAAGAAAAGACTGCAGCAAGCGACACTATCTTTATCAACAAGACCCAATTACAGCTTCCATGCGCTTGTCCCAACTTTTTTTTTCTGCCGCTTTGGCGGGGAGTCGGAATATGGTGAAATATTAAACCGCAGTCTGCTTTGACATCAGCCAATCAAGGGCTACTCTTTTCTTAGCTGCCTTGAGCGCTGGCAGCGGCTGCATGTGGCTTCGTCATCAGGTAAGTAAACCGACCAACCCCGGCCACTAAAAGCCTCTAGAAAAGCGCCTGGAACTGAGCCCTTCGCCGCTACGGCTGCTACCTCCTTAGGTACACTCCATGCTAGTGCTTCTACAGTACTGACTCGACTGACCTCCACTACTACCTAACCTTGCGGTAACTCTACCTTACTGACGTCGCCTCTTTACCTCCTCTGCCCCAGGCAACTTTCATCAAGACCATTAAACTCCCGATAATCGTTCTGTCTTTGGTAAACCTCCGTTTACGCTACGTGTCCGTTTTTTTACGACGATTTCGATCTTCCGACTTGTCTCAACCATAAAGAAACTACTTCATCCAACTTGACCTCATCTCCGAGGGATCCCGCAATCATGGCCGACTCTGCCAACGCCCCGAAGCCCAGCAGCAGCGTCAAGCTGGTGCTTCTCGGTGAAGCCGCCGTCGGAAAGGTGCCCTTGAACAATCACATGCTGCGAAAGCATCTCCTAGCATACTAATTGAGCTGATAGTCGTCTCTCGTCTTGCGCTTCGTTAACAACGACTTCCAAGAAAACAAGGAGCCCACTATTGGTGGTATGTATCTTGTGCCTCCCCAGTCCTTCCATTACGTCGCTGACAGTTGCGTCAACAGCCGCCTTCTTGACCCAAAAATGCAATCTTCCCACAAGGACAATCAAGTTTGAGATTTGGGATACCGCCGGCCAGGAGCGCTTCGCCTCACTGGCTCCAATGTACTACCGAAATGCTCAGGCCGCTCTCGTCGTTTATGATCTCACCAAACCTACATCTCTGATCAAGGCCAAGCACTGGGTTGCAGAGTTGCAGCGACAAGCATCTCCCGGCATCGTCATCGCACTGGTTGGCAACAAGCTGGATCTGACGGGTGACTCTGGCGCTGCTGCTGATGGTGAAGATGGTGAGGAAGGGGACGACTTTGGCGACGCACGCAAGGTTCCAACAGAAGAGGCTCAGGCATACACGGAAGAGGAGGGACTACTATTCTTTGAGACCAGTGCCAAGAGCGGACATAACGTTACCGAAGTTTTCACTGCCATCGCAAACGCCATACCCGAGACGTCATTGAAGAGTGCCAGGGGAGCTGGCGCATCGAATGCTGCCAGCCGGGCAGGCGAGGAGCAAAGAGTGAATCTCGGTGGTCCTAAGGATGTCGGTACTAAGGACAGCTGTGCTTGCTAGATGGAATCAAGTGGTTTATGGGTCGATGAGGGTGAGAGGATGAGTTGGAGATGCTCACGACAATTGATTTTGTATTGCACGTTATGCTACCCTTTTCCTGCGAACCGTTTGCTTGGGATTGATGCTGAGGAGAGCTTGGGAGTTGACTCTGCGGTTTTTTCTTCTTCTTTCTTTTCCTGTTACTACCTAGCTGAGTTTTGTTGCGGCATGTATGGACAATTAGTGGTCTTGTCTATCTCTTTCTCGTAATAACAAAACTGATGGACTGGGCACCACTTCCAAAAGGGTTTGGGAGAGAGTTTCTTTTGTATCAGAAACTAGGTACTTGTGTATCTCTTGTGTGCTCTAGCAATATCAGTCGCTAGCCTAACCCAAACAACGACTCATTAATCGTTTCTTTTTATTTTTTTTACATGTTTAAGTCCTCTGCAAACTCAGTCTCTATAACTCAGAGTCAATCTTGTCTGATTATCGATTATTTCAGCTCACCTCACACCTCAGTACGAATTGCGATAATTACTCAACCAATCCGCAATCGAGACATTCTTTGTAATCCAGCGTTTGCACATTAGTCCACCAAACCAAATCCAGTCTTTCTCATCTGATATGTACAAGCATTCGATACTTCTTCATTTCTTACTGCTATGGTCGTACGTATTTACTCTTATTGCCCACGTGATCGCTCTCGGATTCCCTCTACCTGTTGGGCTTGGCGTGCGCTTGTGACCCACTCTTTTTTCTACGATTTTGAATCTCATCAGAGCCCTTTAGCAGCCGGTTGCCGTTGGCCTTTGCGTCAGAAGCAAACAGGCCTGGCTTCTCTCTGTATACTAATCATTTTCTTTTCTTCACTGTTCTTTGACCGAGTTGAATTACTGCATAAGTACCTACTTAGCTCACTTAGGAATTCCTTAACGTCGCGCCAATCGATCACAGTGACTGTGATTCTGTTGCACCAGAACCATTAAAAAAGATCGGCCTTGCTGCGTATCTGCCTGAGCATAATCTTTTCCTTCTCTGCTCTACTCTCCTCTCCTCTTTCTCCCATCATTTCTTACAACACACAACCTTCCCATGACGCTTCTTCTGCTATCTTAGGCTCTGTCCTTGGTTTTGGGGCTGCTTCGTAACAGATCAGCAACACTTCGCAATGGCATCAACAATCACGGAAGCTCAAGCGGAGCTGATTCAGTATGTTACACAGCCTGAAAGACCGCGCCAACGCGCAAGCTAATGCCCTTTCTGCAGGTCCCTTGCGCCCGATGATATTCCAATCAAGTTGCGATGCGCGATCTGTAGCAAGCTCGCGGTCAACGCCTACCGTCTTCCTTGTTGCGAACAGGCAATATGCGAATCATGTACGCGATTGGTCCTTACGAGCTCGCCCACTACATCCTCGTGCTAACACTGCGTCAAGGTCAATCCAATCTACCCGCGTCGTGTCCTGTTTGCGAACACTCACCCTTGTCCGCTGAGGATTGCAATCCCAACAAATCATTAAGAACCACAATCAGGGTCTTCCTGCGCACTGCGGAGAAGAAACGCGAGGCAAGCCGACCGAAGGAAGACAAAGATTCAGAACCAGCGACGCCAGTTGAGGCGCCTAAACAGAATCTCCCTACAACCGAAACATCTGCGATCGAGACACCCATAGAACAGATTTCGGGGGTCGACGCGCCATCATCAGTACGGGTCGACAGCGCTAACAAAGTCAATGAAGGCGCTCCTGCTCCACGCGTAGTCCAGGTACTGAAATTCCTGATTTTCGTCAAAGACCTTCCACTAACCTTTTTCAAGGAAAATATTACTCATCATAATGACACTCCTGCTACTGAGAGTCCTCGGCAAGTCGAGGCAGGTGATGCTCAGAGCGCACCTGCCGAGGGCAGCACAGGGGACGCACCCATCGAGCACTCTGACGAGCAGACTCTTACGACACAAAATGGTGAAGGAGGAATCAACGGCGCTCGCGAAGAAGACGAACATCAAATGGACGCTGAAAACGACGAAGACCAAGACCAAGAGAAGCCCGATTCCGAGTCAATGAACGGCAATTTTCCGAATGGCTCCTTCTCTAGCTCTGGTGACTTCAACCAGATGCAGATGATGATGGCTATGCAGAACGGAATGACACCGAACTCCTTCGGTGGCTTTCCCATGATGGGTAAGTTTGTGAAATGAAACGGTGCACACGTGGTAGTAAATACTGACGTGTATGTCTATAGGTATGCCGGGCATGGGCATGGACCCAATGACGATGCAGAACATGTACATGAACGGTGGCTTTCAAGGCATGGGCATGAACGGCATGGGTGGCTTTGGAGGTGGATTTGGCCAAGGCTCCAATAATAACTGGAACGGTTCACAGTCGTGGAATTTCGACCAGAATAATTACAATCAAAATGGTCCCGGCATGGGAACTGGTGACTTTGGAGGCTTTAACTCAGGATTCCAGACAGGATACAATCAAGGTAATTATGGTCAATTCAATGACTATCGCCGCAACACTTTCGGACGTGGTCGAGGCCGTGGCCGTGGTTACTACGGAGGATATGGCCGTGGAGGTTACCAGTTCGGAGGCAACCCAAACTACCAGGATCAGACCCAAGGCCAATTCCCGCAGGTTGGGCCCGGTCAGAATGGTCAGAACGGTGTCGAACAGGGTGATGGCCAGCAGCAAGTTGATGAAAGCGGTCAACCTTTTCAGGGCGGTAGCACTGAAGGGCCTGCTGATGCCGGACAAGCTGATGGATCCAGTGAGGCCATAGGCAATGTGGATGCCGCTACCGGTGATCCTTCCTCTACAACACGTAATACGGGACCTGGAAACTCAGACCTTGCTCAGGGTAATGTTTCCGGTGCTGTTCGTCCAGTTGCAGCCGCTGATGTTCCTTTGAATGCGCCTACTGGGCCCAAAGCTATGAGACAGGGGCTCCCTAACACAAGCCTTCACCATCTCCGAGCACGCGGTTATCAGGTGGGAAGTGAAGCCCCTCCCTCTAAACCGACTGGAGTGAGAGATAGCCCAACAGACCGAGGCCGATCCCGGTCAAGGAGTAGTTCTCCAGCTCCAATTCCTTCTGAAGCTCGTGAAAAGGACAAGGATCGTGAGTCCCGTCATGAGCAGAGCAAAGAGCAGCCTCACGATTATGACAAACGCGACCGAGACCGAGACCATGACCAAACAGGATCAGCATCTCGAACCGCCAGCAGAAGTCGTAGTCGCAGCAGGGGACATCGAAACTCCCGTCGACGTAGGCGTCATCGCTCAGAGTCAGCTGAGGACGATGGCTATGATGACGATTCGCGACGCAAGAAGCATAGAAACCGGCGTCACTTTCGCGATGATGAAGAGTCTTCACGTTCCAAGGACAAGGATAAGGATGAAAAATATGCTGACCGAAACCGTTCCGCATCACCAGCTGAATCCAAAAGATCCAGCCACCGCAGCCGTCGAGATAGAGACTCGGAAAAGCGGAGGGATCGAGAAAAGGACAAAGATGACGATCGCAAAAAGCCCAGCCACCGCCCCTCGCACCGGGATAGAGACTACGACCGCGACCGGCGTCGGGAAAAGGACAGAGATCGTAGTGACAAAGACCGGAAAGATAAGGATCGCAAAGATCGACATCGGGATAGGGACCGACGCGATCGCGGCCGTGACAGAGAGAGAGAAAAGGACAAAGATCGGGAAAGTGGCAGGGGCCGAGACAGAGAACGGGATCGCGATCGAGGTTCGAGATATAGCAGCAGACGCGAGTCGATTGATGCTGGAGACTCGAAGCCTATCTCTGGTACTCGCGGTCTCGACACAAAAGTGAAACCCGGGTCTTCGAGTCGCACCGAGAACTCGGGCAAAGACCCTCACACGCTCGAGCGTGAGGCCCGTGATCGCGAGCGTTTGCTTAAAGAAGCGCAACGTATCGCAGGTATGGCGGGTTGGAAACGCAGCCGGGGCGATGACGGTGACGATACAGGGTCGCGCAAAGGCCGTCGGACGGGCTCGTCAACGTCTGCTGCTGCACCACGTCGAAGCGAAGCTATCAATGGTGGCGACGAAGAAGAGAGAATGCGAAGACTCGAGGCAGAAAGGGAGGGTGATCGATGGGGTTAGAAACTCAAACGGTCTTCCAAGAAACGTGCTACCAAGTCGATAAGACAATAAATGGCATGTCCTGATCATTTCTCATTCCACCCTAATCTCTAAGTTTCACAAGATGGAAGCTACATTTACCCTCCTTTTATTTCTTCATTATCGGTTGTTGGCGGTTGATGCATTATGCAGAATCAAATCTTTCATGTACGAGTAGCTAAAAAAGAAGGGGAAAGGGATGTTGCATTAAAATCAGAAACACTTACACGAGTTTTCATCGGGATGCCAGCTTAGGGTTCAGCTGGGCGACGGGAAGCGAGGACCATGGGGCAAGAGACTTAAAAAATAGGTTTGCAGTTTAGAGGTAGCAGGGTCTTGCTTGACAGTTTTGCAGGTATCGTGAATCCTGTCTTGAAATGAAAAGGCGCTCTTGGAGTCATTATATAAAGTCAGCGCTGAAGTGAGGTCAGTAGGTGATAAGTCTATCCATGAGTTACACGTTGAATCAACCTTGTCTGTATTGCATAAAGGCAAGCAAGGCAGTTGTCAGTATAGCTGTCACTGTCACTGGGACATGGTAGAAGAATTCTTGGATGCGTATGTCGGCACTGCCTTAAGAAGTCTTCCAGTATTCATTCATCCCCTCATTCTACGTTCTTTCTACCCCATAATGAAAAATCCACACCACTTGCTATCCTCCTCACCATGCGCAATCATCAGTTGTCATTTAAAACTCACATCAGTAAGTGTTTCTTTTCGGCTATTCAGCCATGTCTATCATCCGCAACGCCATCTCATATGCCCCCGAATTATCCCAATGCTACTCCTAGCTCTTGAACTTTTCTCCTATGCATTGAAATCAACTACTCCCTGCCTATCGAGTCTTTTCTGTGTTGAACTTGTCTAGTAGATACCCTGTGTACGATATTGAAATGTGTCATAGCTGAGACAGGTCAATACGCGGTATTTGAAACTCAGAATGAGGTTAACTTACAGCCGAGTGTAGTAACTGCCAAATGATTTGGCAACGAGATCATCAACAAAATGTTCCGCTTCTTCGGCGCTCAGATGAAGCTGGAACCTCTGTCGAAGGGTATTTGTCACTTGAGCGATACCCACTGCAAAGCAGGGCATCCTGGAGTCATGTCCCATCATCGCTACCAGGTCAATAATGTTGTCTGCTGAGCGACGCAAAGCTTAACACAGTATTAGCACAATTCTAACATCGTATTTCTGGTGTAACTTGCCTTGAAATGCTTGCTTGCAAAGTCTCTTGTAGTCTTCAAAATCAGGAGAAAGTGGTCCACCTAGAACATCGACATACTCATGCGTCAACTTGAACGGCGCCGCCTCAAACCCAACTGAGCCCGGCGAATTGGAAAGCATAAAGCCAAAGTCAATATGGATAATGTGGCCCTCGCTATCCACCAAGACATTGCCGTTGTGTCTGTCCTTGAGTTGGAGGACGTAAGAGATGACGCTGTAAGCTGCCAGCGATTTTTTGAACGCATCAACGCCAGCCTGGAACTCTTTGCTATCAGGTTTGCCAAAAGCTTTGAGAAAATGGTCTCTCAGTGTCGCAATGCGGTTACGAGGGTTCTGGCCAGACTCAACGGAAGCCAGCGTTAGGCTTCGCTTCAGCGAATGGAGGGACACGCCACTCGTAATGGTTTCGATCAGACCCGACGACTCCCCAGTTACTAGGATTCGCATACGTTTGACCCAGACATCAGTGCCGGCATCGACCCAAATTTTATGACACACATCGATGAGCTGGCAAGCAAATGCCTCTTGTCGAAGATCAGCTCCTGTCTTGACAATGACACTAACAAGATCCCAATTCTTCATCCAACCGTAAGGCGATGACTTGCGAATTCGTTCCTTCTTAGCTTCCCAAGCCTCGCCAAAGACGGCCGCACTAGGGTCATCGCGATCTCCACGCCGTTGGACACCACCAGTTTTGATATCGTTCTCCATACGCTCACGTCCTGCACTAGCGTTCAGGTTCGGGTCAATCTGTACGTCTTCCTCCAGGTCAGGGTTATGTACAGGGACCGGCGCTGTGCTGGCTTTAGCGATAATTGTGTCGAAGGTTGGGCCTTGCTCGTCAACATCGAAGCTCTTCTCCTCGAGGCTCTGCATGCTGGCGATGATCTTGGCCCTGATAGCAGCTACTTCCTGCTTTGGACGCTTTCCGCTAGTGGCTTCCAGCTGTGCAAGCATCTGAGAAGCAGTTCGCATGTGCGTAGCCAAGGCACCGAAGTCAGGCTGGTCGGCTGGTGCGCTTCGCTGAATGGGCATGGTCATTCTTCGTGAGACGGGTCCTGGGCTGTTGGATCGCGAGGTTCCTGTGCCCGATGATCGTGGCGTTGTCAAATCCAATGTCGAGGAAGATGTTGTGGCTCCACTTGGCAGACGCTGAGCAGTATGGTTCTGCGCTGGTCTCGAAGAGACTCTAACTGGCGACTCATCTATACCCTTCAAAAGTGGCGAGCTTCCCAGATCGCCCGAAGCAGGTTCGAAGACACTGTCTAGAAGAGGCTCTGGCGCCTTTACCGTGGGGGAGAGGCGAGGTGAGTCAGAAAGATCGAATATACGCTTTGCGCGAGCGCTACCTCCAAGTAAGCTGTTAAGGAGTCGGTCATTTTCGGGTGCGTCAGGGTCGAAAGAGAAGTCATCTCTCAAAACCTCTACCATGATCAGATAAGGGACCTTCTCGGCACTATTGAGCACTGTCGCTTCGGCAGGGTTCACACGAACGATACGGTGATGGCGGCTCTTCCCGGGCGATCCATTAACCAGTGTTGGGGGGCAAATGACGGGAATATCAATCTCAGCAGGTAAGTCCTGTGATATTAAAGCCAATTCGGCTCGCAATGCGCTCATTCGAGCGGGTTTGGGGACCAGTACTAATCGGTTCGAGATACCTTCCAGGGCCGTCAAGAATTGTGTTTGTGACCTGAAATAATGTTGTCTCAAAAGCCTCATCTTTTGCACTGGCGACATGTCGCTGACAGTAAGGACTGCTTTTGCGTGGTGCGAATGCCGTCGGGTTGCGTTGTCGACCGGGCGCTGCGCATTACCTGCTGAGTTTGGGGTCGTCGGTCTGGTGGTAGGTTGAGCTGATGGCAGTGGAAGAGATGACGTGCTGAGCTTAGCTTCCAGTGATCTCAGCTCAAGAGCGGATGGCCGAGTCGTCCCAACTGGTGTCTTAGACCTTTGCGGCGGAATAATCACCGAAGGCGGTCGAGGACTGCGCGCAGGCTTGGGCGACGAGTCTCTTGACCCTTTAGGATCTGGTGCACTAAAGGTCCGTCCATTATCTCGGGCACGCCGCGATCGCGAGTTTCCAACGGTAACTGTGCGAGCCCTCGCGGGCTTGGGGTTCTCCTTCGGTTCCTGCGTTTCATTGGTGATGGGTTGAGGCTTGCGAGCTTGGGCGACTGCGAGAGGGCCAGCCCACTGAGGGAACATGGGCAGCGCAATACTAGCAAGGACAAAACTGGAAAGTACCGTGACTGGTAGGACGTTTTCCCTGATCTTCTCATGACGAGCGGTATCAGCAAGTCCAAACACAATGTGCTGAACCTTGTTGTAGACACGGCGACATGTCTGGAACGAGTCGGATTGTGGATTCGAGGAGAGATCGTGAAGATATGTTTGAAAGAGCCAGAAGGTCTGCGCATGCAATTGTCAGTTTTCTTTTCGCCGTATCCCATTCGATCACCGTTCCCATGACGCGGTGGCTAGCGCATTCCATCCCAAAGGGTTGTCGGTTGAACATCAACATCAAAACGTACCAGCAGCGCTGCTGTGACGGATTCTTCGCACAAGTCCATCAAAAACTCTTCCAAAGCCATTGACTCATTATGCACGCTGATTATGAGGTGACATAATTGCGGTAGAAAGAACTCAATATCCTCGTAGGGAAACTGGCGGAGCTTCTGGCAGAGAACATAGTGAATCCCCACGTGGTCGGCATATCGGCTGTTGCGACAGGTGGCATTAGCGATTGGCGACGTCGGAGAGGGCGGAAGAAGCGAGAATGAAGAGGTATAACAAAATGTGTATGGCGACCAGTATCGGCGGCTTCTGTAAGACGTGCAGGGGTTTGTAGGAGACTCACGAGAGGTATGAGACGGGGAGAAAGGGGTTGGAGTTGAAGACGTCGGACTCGAGGAACCTCTGAAGCAAGTCCCACGACATTGGTTTGGTTTACGCGGGGGAGCGAGCGCCTGTAAGGGACAGCTGGCGGTTCGTCATCTAGGGTCTGAGCTAAAATATAAAAAAATTGAAGGAAGAAATACAAGATATCGTGGCAAAAGAAGGGGCGTGGCAGCAGGGAGAGTCGATCAAGAGTCCATTCGCAAGAGTGACGACAGTTTCAAGCTGGTCGATGTTCGAGGTTGACGAAACCGTCCAAGCCCAAAGTCAGTGGAGGATGATTTGTTCTTCAGAAGATTTACAGGAGTCGTTGCGGATATTAGTGGATAATGTTAGGGAGCCGGAACGGACAGCTCAGGCCTTGGCATTGCAAGCTAGATACGGATGGGAGCTCTCACCTCGGGCAGAGAAGTAAAGGCAAACGACCGATAGTCCAATCAGAAAGCTCATTAAACCCCTGAGTAGGTATCTAGGCTACGAGCAGGAGGCCCAGGGGTTACAGTTTGATATATTCTTGACTTATTTAGTACTCTGGAGGTACCTATAAACCCTCTTGAGTAGGAGTCAGATTCTGCATTTGTTGTCTGATTTATAATCCCGTGCTGTTATTTCAACCACTGGACAGTTCATCGGAGAGGCACCAAACTCGACACCAAAAGCCTACAACCTCTGGATGGTCTTAGTCCGGGCATGGACCTGGAACCTTTTGAGCAATTCGGAGTGTTACCCTCCTTCTCCATATTTTCCCATTGAGAACGACTCGTTAACCGATGCTTGATTCCGGATACCTACCTACCAGGTACTAGGTACTGTGTAAGGTAGTTATGATGTACTCCGTCATGAGGCTCTCTTAGAGTGGTCAGAAAACATGGGACCTTGATCCTGAGTGATAAAAAGACTTACCTACCTAGGTAGGTAAGTTATTACAATCTTGGGCGGGTTACTATAAACTTGGGAGTCTTTTTTATCAAGTCTAATTTGATACTTAGGATCAAGATCTCGGATTTTCTTACCCACAGGGGGGCTCAGTACCCATTATCTATATAAGGTAGGTACTCAATTTCTAGCTCTCATTGACTATTGCCATACTTCAATGCGAGGTGTACTGACGTCAGTTCCACCTACGTCAGTGGTTATGGGACTGCATCAGGCTCTAGGGTATGCACTCCGGGGATATATCTGGAGTTCTATGATTTGTTTCTGTTAAGTCAACAATATGAAATTTTAGTATGAAATTCGATATAGACTGTTCTTCTATGTTGAAAGTGGTTTTGACTACTTAAGACGAAAGGCACCCAGCGCCATCAACTTGATCATAGCATATGTAGACCATTATCACAACCTGGGGTAGATCTTGATGTGATTGAGGTGGAAGACCAATTGACACAGATGTGGCTCTAATTCCATACCTTAAGGGAGGATGTCGGCAAGGAAACAAAAATTTGGAGAGATAGACACGGAAAGCACGATGATATTGCACAATATGGCCAAGCTTCGCTCCCAATTGCATCTTAGACAGACCTGGAACGTGAGGGTTAGGTCGTGAACGAAGCTGAACAAAACTAATAGAGACAGGAAGCAAGAGTCAAGCCACACGGGGAATTCATAGTTTAGTAGCCAGGAAGTGACAAGGTGACAACCTTTGCTGCCGTCCCTTTGTTTTAATTGCCATGTAATTATGCTAACGTACTCGCCAAGATGCTTTGCAGCACCAGCAATCGATATTGCACCAGTCCGCTTGCGCGCCAGTGCGCGCAATCGTTTAAAATACCCAGTATGCCAAAAGTCCATGCGATGAATTGTCTTCGATGCGCCAAACTCCGGCTTGATGCGAGTCCCCCTAAACGCCTGCCATTTGATCATTATCCCTCATGACGCATCCCAAACCTTGCAAAGACAACATATAATACTCCGCATTGAAAGCATATCATTGTGCCTTCTTTCTTCTGCCGCCGCGTGTTCTCTTCTTGGGCTCTTCAATCTCCTCATCGCTTGAACTCTCCTGCTTGGCCTTTGACCTACTACCCTCCTTTTCGTTCTCGACGCGACTGACAATGTCACGAAGGAAATCCCACTGCTCATCGGCCTCGACTACATGTTTGAGCATTGGTGCTGTGACTCTCTTGGAACCCTTCTCCCTGGCCACGTCGGCGCTTTTTGTGACGAGTTGAATCATAAAAAGTTCAAGAGCCTTGCCCACAGCGATCGGGGTCTGCTGTGCAACCTTTCCAACCTCCTCATCAGCCTGCATAATTCGTTTAATCCTGGCAGTTGGAAACTTGGTTCGAACGGGGGATGGGTCGATAGCGGGCGCCGCAGGGGGCGCGGCTTTGCGCGGAGGCATATCTGCGTCAAAAGGTATAGCACCGAAGGTCAAAGCGCGTTCTATTGTGCCAGTTCCCACTGGTGGTGCGTAGGATGTGTCGTACGCAGCCGCGTTGGAAAGCGGAGTTTGCTCTGGAGAGGCTTGGCCGTACGGCGCAGGTCGCGCCGGAGTGTGGTGCTGTGACTGCGTGTGTGGAGAGGCAAAGGTGTCCTCGAATCCGTTACCAGAAGACGGGCGTTTGTCTGGCGAAGAATAGACGTAGGGGTCTTGGATTGAAGAATGTCGCGACCGGTAAGATTGATATTCCGGTCTTGTAGATCTTAGTTGTGAAGATGCTTGCTGGTAGTCGACTTGTGGCCGGTACTTAGAATCAAATGTACTGCCGTTGTTGTTAAAATTCAAGGATGGTGGAACATAAGAAGAAAAGGAAGCAGATCTGGTGTAGGTTGGAGACTCTGCTTTATATTCGTATCCCGGGTTAAAGTGACTGTCAGGTTGCGAATGATGGAGCTCTTCCTGAGTGGGGCCACTTGAATAAAAAGAAGAGAGGTCCGGAGACTTTGGGGCATAGCTGTCGTCAGTTGACATAATAAATAATTTTTTTTTTGGATGTTTATAGCGGAATGGTTGGGATTACGGTGGGGCTTGCACGCCGAAGCGGCCGGGATAAGTTTGTTTTTGTCCAGCAGCGAACGAATAGAGACCCGTTGCAATGCCAACCCGAGTCGGTCCTTGATAGTGTTGTGGATAACGTAGATGCTTGGTGTGGTCGAATGAAACAGCGGGGGTGATCCGAGAATAGCCAGTACCAAGAATAAATGGGCGTCAGAACAAGTTTGGTACAGCGTCTCTGAACGTTTGTAGAAGAAGCTACTTTGTTCGACCAAAGACAATGCAATCAGGTTGTGGGTATCGAGGATAAATAAAAGCTTAATGTCTGGCTTTATTTGTCGAGTTGTTTCTTTATGCAAAGTTGTTATGCTTGTGGGTGGTGGGTCAGTTAAAGGTATGTGAATATCCAAGAATAGCAGATAGTAACGTTAGTAGGATGTATGTAATATGGTGTCCAAGGAGAAACAAAGCGATTAGACTGAAGGAAGCTCGTGCTCTTATTATATCAAACAAATCCAATGAACAAGATGGACCTGCTCACACTTGTCGGGTGCTAATAAGAACCGTGCGCAAAGGAGACAGGGGGAGTAAGAAGAAGAGGTTTTAGCTCACGAATCAGCAAGCTCGAGCTCCCGTCTTGGACTGGGGTTGGGAATGACGATGTGATATGATTGACGTGACAGAGGAGTATAAGGTTACCCACCACATGTGGGCTGGTAGGATAAGGGTGATGAAGTTGGTAGACAACAAGTATGGAGTGAAAGAAGACAAACAGTAAACCTACCTTTTTTAGTAACTACCCAGGTGTGGAAGCGGTTGGTTGCAGTGTAGTGAGAGGGGCGGCGGTTTACCAGGGGCTGTGTGTAAGACCCCTTGTTATTGAGATGGCCACCCGTCAAAATCCCCTGTTGGATGGAGGTTGTACAATACGCGGGTGAAATGAGGCTCGGGAAGTAATGGTGCGCGTGTAAGCCGGCAAGGCAGAAAGTGTTGAGTCTCAAGTAAGTAAGTTCACGCAGGTTAGTGATTGAGTTGATCAATACCACGTAGACACATTAGTTGAAAAATGTTGAGATCTAACAGGAGATAATATGGACCTGGCGGCGTTGTTGGCAGATTATCGATTATCTTGTTTGAGTGGCCCGATAAGTTTTTGGTTGACAGGGAGTTTAAGATGAGGATGGTGTAAGTAAGTCTTTGATGAGTGCAATGGATAGCGAAATAAGCGTAGATCCCCAGGAAGGGATAACAAGTAAGCAAAGTAAAGCTTCTCGAGACTGTGGTCATGAGTGGCTTTCGCAATGTTTATCAGGGGCGTTATTTAAACGTCAGCGTCAGAAGTTAGTCGACAATCGTATTCGACACAGCGGCGGCAAATGGCGATGGCGGGGGAAACGAGGGAATGCCGGGCGTTTATATGCACAACTGGACGCGGGGACTCGCTCTCTAGTACCTACCTGGGTACAAAGTGACTTCCGCCCAAACCCCAAATCAGAGACGATGGTGTCTCAAGCTGATCCCTCCAAATCGATAGGAACCATCCAGGGGGATCCTTCCCACGCTACCTATGCACCTACTACCTTAAGTACCCTACCTACCTTATGCATTCAGGGCAGGACCGAGCTGGATATGGTACGTGCTTACCACGTGCGTTCCACACCGTAATTCAATATCATTTACACTTTACGCGTTTTATCAATGAAACTGCACTTGGGTAAGTTACCTATCCAGCTACAGTCTTATTAGAGGATAATAATAAGACGCGCTTCGTTTATAACCTTGTTCACTCTTCCTTTCTCCAACCCACTTGCTCATATCTCGAGGCTCATGATGTCATGTTGGTTATCTGGCTGTGAGCTAGCTATGCCCCTCAGCAGAGACTCATCACAGGCATTTCATGTTCAGCCTCAAACATAACATAAACATGGCTGATGCTATCTGCTTTACAAGTTATGCCTAATATCAGCCGCATGCTCCGCCTGCGCGCCTGTGGAGCCCATTCCTGGGCCATTCTCCAACGAATATGTTGAAATGCAGCGCTGATTCAGATCCCAGAGTGACTGGCATGGCTTAGATGCCTTGTGGCAGCCCCAGGCGCTCACTTCAGGCTCCCGTCGTTGAGATGCACCCACAACATCATCAGTGACTGACCTACGGGCTGGCTTTTGGACACGTCACCTCTGAACTTCAGCAGGCAGATATATCAATCTCTACCAAGTGAGTTCCACTATTTTCTACCTGCATATCCTCTGCTGCCTCTGCATCCTACCTACCTTAGTGATGATACACGTTGAGCTTTAATCCCTGAGCAGGCCTGGTGAGGACGAAACCGAGTTTTGTACTATGGTTCCTGATTCACCAACTACAGGCCTCGTCTATGAAAATTTACTTGATCTAATCTGATTTTATACTTTATCCCCATTCAGCGTACCCAATTCAAGCATTCGTCTTCTAATCTCCTTGACAGCAGTTCGAAGTCCTTGCAGCCTCTTATCCTCTGTACTGGATAGGAATAGTGAGGCTACTGGCCACGCATGAATCCCTCCGTCGAATTTCTGCCCTTCAGCTTGGATCCCAATCTTAGCTTGTCGCTTGAGAAATTCTTCAATATCCGGCGCGAATACTTCCTCTTCTCCAAAGACGATAAAGTATCCTCGTTCGGGACTGGCTGCCCTCCAGAGCCCCTCATCGACGCAGTTACCAGGAGAAGCCGGTTGCTGTTGGACCATGGTCTCTCCTGCGTACTCATGTGCATATTTCCACAAGGTTCTCTTGTCCAAGAAATCACTTTTGGAGCTATAGTGTAAGTTGGACATCAGTGTTATCCACGGCGAAATTAGCGTAGCCATACGCGGGAGAGGCAGATGGGGAGGATCCGCATCTGAGAGGCCGCCCTGGATGTTGACCTCCATGCGCTTCTTACATTGATTGCCAGCCTGAGCGCCCAACTCGAGCAACAAGCTGAGAATCAATGAGCCACCAGCCGAATCTCCCGAAACGCAGATCTTGGATGCGTCTTGCACGACTTCAAGGACATGCTTGTAACCTTCCAGTGCCTCCAGGACCTGCCTTGGGTAAACTTGATCAGGCACCAATGTGTACTCGAGTGCAAATACTGCAGGGTTATTAAATCCAGCTTCAACAAGGAGGTGATGCCAGGCCATGAGGAATTCGAGGTAAAAGTAACTTGAGCCCATCAAGAATCCACCACCTTGCGATAATCAGCAATGTGAACACATGGTTAGCAATTGTTCCGAACATACCGTGTGCATAGTAAAGGACAAAATCTGGAGGATGTTCCGGTTGATGCATAATCCAAGTGCCCTTTGTTTTGATATCTCCCTGCTGCAGTTAGTCACCGCAACACAGCCATAGTGAGAAATAGAAACCAACTTTTCCTATGTTGTATTCCCTGTAGTGAACTGGAGATCTGATATAGCCATTGCGAAGCATGCGCCAGTGAATAAATGGTAACGCAACATGTTTGCCGAAGAAGACTCGCCCAACCTTGGCGGGGATGTTAGCGAAGGCATAGCGTACACAACGTATCACGAGATCCTCAAACACAGTAGCTGTCTGAGTAAACGCAAGTTGGCGAGTTGAATGAGTCAGATAACGGTCATTGATGAACTCATAAGGAAGTCGAATCACTATGTTAAATAAGTTAGACTGGCATGATATGTAGTGAGGGATAACCAACGGAGAAATGGTAGGGCCCTGAGACCCGTGAATAGTATCAGAAAGAATCCAGCGTGCCATATGAGTTGAGGTGCAAGAAATATGAGAAATACTCCACAGTCAACGAGGCTTATAGGACCAAGGATCATGACGAGGACGTCTTTTCTTGATGGCAGAGGCGCTTCATGAGGTGTGAAAGGAATTACGGGTAGGGTTCCTCCCTCTAATTGAATATCTTTGTGGCAACGATGATCGAAAGCTTCATCGGCTACAAAGTGTGATTTTATGGTTCCAATTGGTTCAGTTTGAGTAGATCGTAAGAGGACCCTGACGCGTTGAAGAAGATATGAGATCGATGATGGAGGGGCTGGCGTTGGTTCAATTATGTAGTTTGGATTTGAAACTCTGGGCTGCCACAGTTTCTTAACGGTTGATAAGAGGCCACACTCTTTACATGTGATGACCCTTATTGAGAATTATCTCTAGGCAATCGCATCTACTCAACGGGAGCACTCATATAATGATATTCCTTTTTCATGTGAAGACCATGGCTCGTTGCATCGTCGTCGCTGACATAAGCCTGCTGGGGCCAACTTCTCACCGCATGGGCACCACGATGGCCATTCGAGCCTGTGAGTTCAGAACTGTATTTCCCTTAAATCGTTTCGTTTAGCGCTGTATCTCTGATAACACGGGTACCCTATAAGTAAAAAACACACGCACCAGAACATCAATACCACTCCCCCATCTTAGCTGGCAGACGAGATCTTTCAGGCTCTCCATATTCTCAACAACTTGCTACGAGATGGGCGAGAACCCCTCAGAAGAAGCGCCTTTCCCTCTGACGGCAGTCGACAGATGGGTCCTCTCGCAGACTGATGAGGAGTTTCACAAACATGGTTGGGAGGAGTTAAAAGAGATCATCAGTAAGTAGCTCTAATTAAAAACCTAGTCGGCATTTTTGCTCCGTTTTAAGCCCAGTCATTGACATTGGACAGGGACGAACAACCTCTCTGTCCTGAAGCGCAAGCCCTCTGACCTTCGTCGATATATGGCATGGACCGCAGAGACCATGGCAGAATATGGCTCCATGACGAATTATCTTCTTGTAAACCGCCTGCCTCAGCAATGGGGAAATCCACCATTCACACCGAGATCTACCATACCTTTCGAGGACCCTTCCGACTACCGCATATTGATCAATGACTGGCCTTACGGATTGGAACCGGACATCAGACACATTGTCGTATGGTTGCGCACAACTATTCCTACGGACTCAGAGACTGGTGATATGACACCCGAGAGCAGGGCTTTGGTCCAGTCATTCGTCGAAAAGACATTCATCGATGCTCTGGGTCCAAACGGAGAGAGCAAAGTGCTGTGGTTCAAGAATTGGGTCGCCCTTCAAAGTGTACGCGCTTTAGAACATATTCATGTCCTAGTCCGCAATGTGGACGATGATACCCTTGAGCGCTGGACTGGAGAAGGTCCGAAATAGAAGCCTTATAGAGAGCCAATAGACTTAGAATCCCAGGAGAGATCTAATGCCCCAATAAGAGTTGGGAAATTTAAGCAGTCCGACGTGCTCTGCGATTTCCTTGGGGAACTGCACCAGCACCATCGCCCGCTCCTTGGAACTCGGCCATCTTCTGCTTCCCCATGCCAAGTAGCCCACTTCCCAGGTACACGCCATATGCCGGAAGGATGAGCCACAGAAACCAAGCTTTATTTCCGAAGACAATGACAAAGATTACTGCAGCCCAGGTAACCCAGATGACGTCGAACATGTACTCGGTCAAGCCAGGAGAGGACAGATCCTCACCAGCGGTACGCAGGGCGCGGGTAGTTGGGTCGTACTTCGGTCGACCGGACGCCTCGAGAATGTACTCGCAGATGAGGGCAGGCGCAGAAAGGAGAACGTAAAGCCAGATAGAGCGAGCACGGAACAGGAAGTGGGAAAGGAGGAAGAGGGCGTTGACGATAAGAGAACCGAGGTGCAGGTTGTTAAGTGCCGCCGCGTTGGACTTGGCGCGGTCCTTTTTCGCTTTCTGGGCCATTGTATATGAGTACTAGCGAATACGCTGAGATCGATACGAATCTAGCTGCACAGTGGTGATAGCTGAGAGCACGCGGTTGTTAGGTCGATCAAGCTGAAGTGTACACTGAAGAAGTGAGAAGTGGAATGACGATGTTGATGACAGGGGAGAACTTGCAATTCCACCGATCTGATTGGCGCCTCCACTTGCCAGGGTAATAAAACTTGAGGTTAAACCTGAATGCCAAAATTGACTGGTCTAAAGGCCTACTAAGATAAACTAAATTTACCTAGGTTTTTCCGTCATTTAGGATAGAAGTCCTCGGTTTTCTTACGTCCTCTAGCCGTCATGGGTTGATGAGGTTGCTCTATTACAGCTTACAAGACTATGGAATGAGAAGGTTGAGGGACTGGATATCATTTATCAGGCACCGAGAACAGAATTTGAGTACTGGTGCATGGGCTTTCCGAATTCGCGTCCAGAGATCTTCTGTTTGATCAAGCTTTTGGTGCATTTTAGCTTTAGCTGCTCGGTCGCTTGAACCTAAGGTAAGCTCTTAAATCTCATCACGTGCGGCGAGGTGGAATTTGGCGATAAGCGATAAGCGCACAACTTTTTGATAATTGGGGCTTAATTGTCGACTAAACGATTCTACAACAAAAGGAATCAATCTCTCATTCCCCCCAGGCCGTCATCACGTTACCGTTGCAGTCACCTTTGCCGAGTCTTGACAGCCATTCACAATGTCTCACCAGAAGAACGAGAAGGACGTCGGTGACGCTCCCGTACGTCGATGTCACCGCGAAGTTGAACCTCTGGCATGATGCTAACACCCCCAACAGAAGAGCCACCGTATCCGAATCACCCTGACCAGCCGAAAGGTCCAGTCTCTCGAGAAGGTCAGCGCTGAGCTCATTGAGCGTGCCCGCAGCAAGGGCCTCACCATCAAGGGTCCCGTCCGTCTGCCCACCAAGAACCTCAAGATCACCACCCGCAAGACCCCTTGTGGTGAGGGTTCCAAGACCTGGGATTCCTACGAGCTCCGCGTCCACAAGCGCCTTATCGACCTCCACGCCCCCACCGAGGTTGTCAAGTCCGTCATCGTCAACAGTAAGGGATCCCGCCGTCTGAAACGATCTGGGCAGAGTCTAACCGTATTACAGTCGAGGCCGGTGTTGAGGTTGAGGTTACCATCGCTGCTTAAATGTGGTCACTGTCCTAGTCAGCGGTCGGTATGCTTAGCTTCGTCCTGACATTGTGAAGGAAGGGAATGATGGGAACATCAAGATCTTGCTCACGGCAAGAGTGGTGGATATAGGATACTCAGTTATGATTAATGAATCTCTGGGAACCTCGTGTTCTACCATTCAAAACCATGAAGATCGTGATATAGTTGTGTTGTCTGACATATGCTTTGACTCGGCATGTTTTGCGAACAGTACCTATTCAACTCGCTCTTAACAAGGAGCTGTGGACCAAGTAAAGCATCCACGTACGAATCGAAATCAACCGAACTTATGTGTGGACGCAGGGTGCATTGAAGATGCTTATTCACTTTATATTAAAAATTAAACTAAAATAAAATAAGAAGCAAGATATAAACAGACTGATAGGGACAATCTTGCTTTAGCCAGTGCCAAAATAATTATTCTTGGGATATATC
>JABSSZ010001433.1:0-13321 GCA_013755755.1 Fusarium sp. NRRL 25184
GATGGTATACTACAAAATATACCATAACTAATTCTCCTCTCAATTCCATTGGCATGAACTAAGCATATCTAATGCGAGTTGGCAGCTGCTATGTACTTAGGAGCCATTTAGAGATATTATAGCCCTGAGTTCTGTTATTCTTAGACAGAGCATTGACGATGAGAGCAATTTAAAAAAACCAGTATGTGTTAAGTAAATACTGAGGTGCTTCTGCTGGCAAATATACTTTGGTGACTTCAGCAAATAAACAGGTACTTGGATCTGAATGATTGCTATTGATGGAAGTAATACAATTTATTGTTATACTAGTCTAAGTCATGGTAATCACTTAGTTAAAGGCTTGCATAGCTTTCCATGCAGTATAAGGCTGTTCCACGATCATTTCCTTGACTGTGGGCAAGTCCGAACGACCCTCCCCAAACCTAATACTCGACTTCATGATCTCGCGCCATCTCCTGCCAGGAGCAATCTTGCCCGAGATAGTGTTAGGCGTTAGGCTGTCACTATTGATAGGAACAAGGGCTGAGCGTCCCAAGATAGCCTCCATGGCTTGTTGGGCGAAAGAAACTGCCTCCTTGGCATCCGATGGGACTCCAGTCTCGTCGAGCGGTCGAATCTCTGTCTCCGGAAGCTGCTCCCTGAGATATTTGATGATGGTCGGGTTTCGGGCACCACCGCCGCACATGTAAATCTCCGAGATCTTATCCACGCTGATGCCGAAGCGAGGGAAGAATGTGCGGTATTGCTTGATGATATTCTGGGCCGTTATCCGGGTAATGGTTGCTAGAGTGTCATACTTATCGCACCCAGCAGCAAGGCACTCGTTAATCAGTTCTTGACCTTCGTTATCCCCAAACGTCTCCCGTCCTGTTGTCTTGGGAGGAGCGTGGTTGCAGTACTTGTTTGTACTCAGAAACTTGTCGACAATGCCCTGGTTGACGGTGCCTTTGGCGCTCCATTCGCCGTCTCTGTCGTATTCCATCTCACCATTAGTGAAATATCTCATGGCGTTGTCAATGAACATGTTGCCCGGGCCGCAGTCCCTAGAGATGTTAGTCGATTCATTAGGGCGCTATGTAGAGGATTTCTCACCAGTCGACCATTGCGTCCACTCCGCCCTCGGAATCGGGGGGAATGACACAGAGATTGGCAATTCCGCCAATATTCTGACAGACACGCCACTTGGTGGGGTGATGAAGGAGGAGGCCGTCAATCAGAGCAACCAATGGGGCACCCTGTCTACCTACGGCTTGCTCTGCCATTCGGAAGTCTGTCACAGTGGTGATACCAGTGATGGCACTAATGACTGTGCCCTCACCAAGACAAAATGCAGAACGTGTCTCTCCCTCTTCCGGCATGGACAGAAGCCAAATGGTCTGTCCATGTGATCCGATGAGGTCAATGCTGTCCATCGATATGTCGTGTTTATCGCAAAACTCTTTGACGGCATCACCAAACATCTGTCCGAGTTGCACATTGAGTTGCGACATTTTTGAGGGAGTTGTCCTGGTCTCACGAAGCATCGTGAGAACGGGTTTCTTGATCCATTGAGGCACGGGCATCTCATCATACTAAGTATTTGGTCAGCGCTAAGCAAGTAGATGCATACCGTGAAGTGAAACATACTTTGATGAGCTCCATGTGTAGAGGGGCATCTGGAGACTCTTGGTAGTATCGAACAAGTGCACAGTCGATACCATCCATGGCAGTGCCACTGTTCATTCCTAGGACGGTCAAGTCAAGCGCACCAGGGGTAGATGACTTAACATGGCCATTTCCATTGGATGAATTGCCATTAGAGTCGTGTGGTTGGCCGTTTGTAACGGGACGGCTCCCATTTTGCTGGGTTTGTGATTGTGTCATGGTGAGATAATATGTTAAGCTCAGTATGTTCGATATGGTTGCTTGGATAGCCCTGGGATCTGTTCACGGATATGACTTCGCATTTAATACATGGTGATATTCGATGGCGCCTCGATATGAATCGCCCTGAGAATCCCCTGTTTGGAAGTTCGTGACGATAAGCGAAGAGCAAAATTAACCGGTAAATTTCCCGGAGGAGATGACACGCTGTTAGTGACTAGCTCACTCCACAGAGTGATCACAAGCTCCAATGTCTTGGTGTTTACACTAGTTTAACTCCTTTCGAACCGAATTGCCGTTTTGGGCAACTCGTCTCGATGCTGGACTCGAGGCGCAACCTTTTAATTATTTCCGTGCTGTCTCCGACAGTCGGGCTAACCAGAATAAACTAGTCGGAAAGTTATCTAATCAATTGACAAATGCAAGTTCAGTAGAGAGGGCATAGAAACCTATTTATTCTCATAAAAACACGACCGTGAATTTATTATCTTGTTACTTGACAATAAGATACAGTCATCGAAACAGTATGCATCAAGAAATGGCAATCCCTCGGTCTGTGTGGACCTCCGACCATGGCAGCATGGCACACGAGACTGCCAAGTCTCGCTGGCCTACGATTGTGCAGGGAATGATCGATGATGTCCGTGCTACCGGCGCTGAGCTTGCTCCATCCCGTGCACTTGACGAAATCAATTCGATAGAGTCAAGCCTCACAAGACTCAGAGAGGAAATTTCTGGTAATGATCAGCTGAGGTTAGTGCTCCTTATGAACTTCTCTCGTCGGTGTATCACTAAACAAAGCTCAGTCCCCTCGAAGATGACGGCTCAGCAGACATTGCGTCGTACAATCAGCTTCTCCTCAATATGGGCGAGCTGACTTGGCTCCACTGTCCATGGTTGTATGGTGAATGCTACCTGTATAGGTTAGTCTTGGAGTTTTTGTGTGTCGCCGAATGATGCTAACTTCTGCAGGCGAGTGCAGCTGTTATTTTCCACGTCATCTTCCTGGAAAGGGTACGATATCTTTAAACGTCAAAAGGATTCTTCCCTGGTCAAGTCGCAGAAGGCCGTCCAGGAGCTGGCGAACAGGGTCACTCAAGTCATCGCAAACCCGATACAGCCACTCCAAAGCTTGGACGACGATGCAGCGAGACTTGTATTTTCTGAAATGACCGAGCTGGCATTATGGGGAAATGCAACAGATCTGTCTCTTCTGACGAACCTCAGTCTGGAGGAAATTCAGAAGTTACAAGGAAGCGCAGCGATCAAGGAGAGCCAGCGCAACATTGTCGACAATGATACATCTGATGTTTGGCATTATCTGCGAAAGACTCAGTCAACTCAAAAGAACCGACATATCGACATCGTTCTTGACAATGCTGGATTTGAGCTATTTGCAGACGTCCTCTACTCGGCATACCTCATTGAATCTGGACTCGGAACGAGCATCACTCTCCATGCGAAATGTTTTCCCTGGTTTGTCAGCGATGTATTACCCAGGGATATGGACTTTCTCCTTGACCACTTGCTGTCCATTGGCTTGAATGCTTTGGCCACTCAGATCAAGGGGTATCTCAAACTCGGCTTAATGCGTATCGAGGTTCATCCTTTTTGGACGACGGCTTGGTCATTCAATGACATGGTCGCTGTCGCACCTGATCTGTTCCAGCGTTTTCAAGACAGCTATTTGACTATATGGAAAGGAGACTTGAACTATCGAAAGTTGACCAGAGACGGTCTGTGGCCACACACAACAACTTTCAAGACTTCGCTCGGTCTACTGGGGCAACGAAGTGGTGTCAAGGTCCTCGCGTTGAGAACAAACAAGTCAGATACTTGCGTTGGATTAGAAAGTGAGGAGGATGTCGAGAGACTTAACCGGGAGGCACCCGGGATGGGATGGGTTAGGGATGGGAAACATGCAGTGATATCATTCAGCGATGGCGTCTAAGATATATAATGTACTACTAGCATTTTGACCACTCCTCTCGCAAAACATTGATTATCCAGGCAGTTGGCCATGAATGCGATGACTCGAGACCCTCAAGCATGCTTACTACGCTTTTTTGTTCCCTTTCATCTGTCATCAAGGGACCCCCTTTCATAGGTTAGAGAATTCTGACTTTTAACAAGATGGTACGACCTACAGATAAATGTAGAGTGGCATAAAGTGATGAGTGATGGCACAGTTCCCGGCGAGCCTTTGCATGCTCCACAAAGAGCTCGGGCGTGCTCCATGACAGACTCCTGAGGTGATGTCAATTAAGGCAAGTTACCATATAAACCATGAACTCACATCAAATTCCGGCAGGTTTCGGCGAATATTTCGAATAGCAAATCGCGGAGACGGACGGTAGACCTTTAAAAGCATCCTAGCTAGGTGATAAAACCCAAATGCCATAACTAATAACCATCAGGCTCCGTGGACTAATGGGTAAATGTTTAGGGACTGTGCCTACCATGCCAATCTGCTGTGAACCAAATCTCTGGGAAGGGATCTGCCCCTGGCTCTGGTTCTCCAGTCCATATTGGTTCAAATGTACTCGGCTTCGTCCTGTTCCAGTTCTCGACGGCCTCGGACAGCTCGTACCATCTTTGCATCCTCGACGTTGATTCTGAGTACAAGACACTTCCACTAAAACAGAAATGCATCACTGTAGCGCAAATCCATGTCATGGTATTTGCCCAGGCAGTCTCCGACTTGACGTCGACACCTTGTTCATGGACGGCGGGTGGTGGTGGCATCAACACCAAGTCGAAATTCAGATTGGGCGGTTGCTGATTGATGCAGGCGTTGTAAAAGGATTGCCTTACATAAACCCAAAACGCAGCTTGAGAGAGGGTAGGTGCTGAAGGATCTACTTGTTGTCCTTGAGATGCCTTGAGCAGAGCACTCAACCCAGCCAGATGTCTTTCCTGATCACCGCCCGTCACAGTTACTAAGGTAAGGTCAGATGAGCAGAGCTACAGCGCAACGGGACTTACCACTGAGTTGTTCGCATACGCGCAATATGACTATGGCGCAGAGGATACTCTCGTCGTGGGCAATGGTCTCGGTACTTAGCAAGGGAATGAGAAGCACTATACACTTGTCTTGGAATTCATCAGCTGTATTGTTATCACCTAAATGGCGAGCGGCATAGGAGATGATGGCATATAGAAGAATGGATGAGCTCTTGGCCAGGACAGTCACTTTGAGAGTAAATTGCCGTGATGCATCCGTGCAGTCCAGCCACCGAGCCACGTGAGTGGAAAAGTGATGTAGATAGAAAGCCTCCTGGCGTTGAAGCACAGGACGGACATGGGCTATCCTGGGTACGCTCATGGGAGAGTCACCACTGTACTGGCTTGGAGATTCATGTTGACTAAGGTTGAAGATGGAAGCAGCTGAAGGCGGCGACGCCAGATTCTCGGGGCACCAAATTGACTCCGGCTGCTGTAGAAAGTTGAGTGGTGACGTCGACCCTTCTACCGATGGACTGTCTCCTTCCGGAGGATGTAGAAGATGTTGACCGTCGACCGGACTTTCCTTTTGCTTTGGCCGGTATCGCTTGAACTTGAGCTGAGGGGATGAATCGTCCCAGCGGCAGAGTCGGTCCCCCTTGAGGCACTAGTTGCAATTAGCCCCATCATCTTGTCAGTTCGGCAGTTGGATATGCTCAACATACTAGCCCGCAAGTCGGCCTCGTCTCGTCACCTATGAAGTCAGTATGAGGAACTTCGCTCTATCTTTTGATTCGTACATTTGACGCGACGTTCTCGGCACGTGAGGCTGTTCTGTGTCACCTATCATTCTGGAGCATCGGCTCATCTGACTTACCAGCCGTTACGAGATCGTAGCCGACCCATTTTAGCCGGGCTGTTGTTGGAGTGCAGATCTTTGATTGCAGAAGCAGGGAAAGGATTTCGAGACGAGATAAACGGAGATTTGAGACGAAGATTCCGGGGAAGTGGAACTATCCGGGTTTATGCTGACTTTGCTAGTGCAACATGCCCGCAGTTGTGCCACTCTCGGCCCATTACCGGCCAATAATTTATCACCAGGCTGTCAGAAAATCGGAGCCGGAGCCGCAATTGTTGAGGCTAACCTTTGTTGGTAATTCGAGACGAGGACCCAGCGTGGCGTCCCGGCTAAATCCCCATGGGGATTGGAGTACCCCATATTTGCATGAAGCTCGGCAGTGTGCCTGTGGATGCCTAATGCAAGGGGGATGTCATCTCGAGTCAGTAACGTAAGACTCTTGAGGCCGCGTTATTCCCAAGCAGGTCAGTGACCAAGCATTAAGTTAGTGGCTTTACCCCACCCACGCTACCGAACTCCGTGGAAATATGGGTTAGTCTAGGTTCGCAATCCTGGGGAGAAGAAATAGATATAATGGGGGCCCTGAACATCATGACAATCTTTCCCATCGGCCATATCAACCCACAACCAATAACACCTTGACACAACTACACATATTCGTTTTCATCTCACCGCGTTCATTCATCGGCATCATGTTGAATCGCCAGAGCTGGAAGTCCATGTCTGGGCGGCAGTTGCTCACGCTTGTTACAACTGCCTCCGCCGTTGCAATCTCCTACGAAGGCATCAGTCAGGGCGTTATGGGCGCTGTGACTGTTTCACCCGAGTTTGGAAGACGTATGGGATACACAAACGATAAAGATGAAGTCGTCAAACCCATGCTGCAGGGCGGTATTGCCGCTGTATACTACTGGTAGGTGTCCCCTTAGTCTGAAGGGTCACAATTACTAATATTACAAAGTGGTTCTCTCTTCGCAGCCTTCTGGGCTGGCAGCTTCTCTGACAACTACGGACGTATCAAGGGTATGTGGATGGCATGCTTCTGGTGTATGGCTGGCGTTATCCTGCAAGCCTCTGCTGTCAATCTCGCACACATGCTTTGCGCACGATTCGTTGCTGGCATGGGTGTAGCTTTCATCCTCGTCATTGCACCTATGTGGACGGCCGAGCTTTCTGCTGCATCACACAGAGGCAAGCAAATCGCTCTCACATTCTTGGCCAATTTCTCTGGTATCGCCCTCGCAGCGTGGATTGGTTTCGGCACGTCCTTCACTGAGATTGGCGGTGGACAGTTTCGCTGGCGGTTCGAGTTTGCGATTCAAATCATTCCCGTAATCTCGCTGGCGCTACTGAGCCTCCTGGTCCCGGAGTCCCCTCGATGGCTGGTCAAGGCCGGGAGACCTGCTGAAGCATTGGAAATTATTGCAAAGCTGCGGGGGGATGGAGACTCTCAACACCCTGATGCGCAGAAGGAATATCGAGAGATCGTCGCGGTAGTGGAAGAGGAGTCTCAGTTCGCCAAAACCAATTACATCAAGATGTTTTTCGGTATCGGATCCGGAGACATTCATCTTGGCCGCCGCATCCAGCTTGCTTTCTGGCTCCAAGTGCTCATGCAGTATGGCACTGGAATTGCAGCCGTGGTTATATAGTGAGTTATGTTTCTTTAGAAGGGAATAATTTGCTAACTGTCTTGTAGTTCTGGAACCATCTATCATACAGCCGGCTTTGATGGTGTTAAGGCCGGTTGGCTGTCCGGTTTACTGATGTTGGTGGGTATCTTGGGAACAGCCATCGCAGCCTTTACCATCGACAGGGTAGGTCGCCGAAGAACTCTTTACTGGGGTGCCGTAGCACTCAGTATCACCCTGTTCATCATCGGCGGCCTCTTTCGCGGAGCCACTGACAACCCAGACAAGGCTGTTCAATATGGCACAGCAGCTTCAGCCATGGTTTTTGTCTACCTCTTAATCTTCAGTTCTTCTTGGCTATTGATTCCTTTCATTTATCCCACCGAGATCTTTCCCACCTGGCTTCGAGCCAAGGGGAACGCATTTGGCGTGGCCGGTTGGGCTGTCGGCTATGGCGGAGGTTCTCTCTTGGTGCCTGTTATGTTTTCTGGCATCAACGAAAAGGTATGGACTTGCATTAACTCCCTATGACTTTCTCATTTCTGACTTGGCTTGCAGACTTTTTACGTGTTCGGAGCGTGAGTATCCTTGAATTTGTGCGAAACTGCAAGTGGCCGCTGACCTCTTTACTAGTGCTATGTTTGCATACATTCCATTGGTGTACTGCTTCCTCCCCGAAACCGCCGGCCGTACATTGGAAGAAGTCGATTATCTCTTTGCTAGTAAGAGTCCATTCACTTGGGATGAGGAGAAAGAATTTGCAAAGCGTACAGCTCTCTTGCATGAGAGATTGAATAAAGAGAACGGGAACGAGCCAGTGGCACAGGACAAGTCAGTTGAATTACACGTCGAGGTTGTATGAGCTATGTTCTTTGCCATCTTTCATGTGGCCAGAAGCTAACAAGTAAGGGGTCGCACGTACTTGTATAGCTGCTACACAGATGTAGTATAAGGAACCAGGTTGAAGAATATATAACCGGGCTATAGATACTTGTTTTGAAGTCTCTATATTGATGATAAATATAACATATGGGCAAGGAGTGCCAACTAGTCATTTATAAACTATCGCGTGACTCTAGTAACTATTAGACGGCCCACATTTCTCCGGCGAGGGCCCATGGTAATAATGTAGATGTTTGCGCTCCTGGCAGCTGTTGGGCATGGTGAAGTCGACTGAGGGCAAGAAAGAGGGGCAAGGCAGCAACCGACGAACTGTAGCTTATAAATATAATCTAGATAGTGATGTTAGTATTGAGAGAGTCTCGGAATATTATAATAGAGAGCTTTTCCATTTTTCTTATTCAGGAACGTCTGATGACTTTTTATAATACAAGTTCCACGCATCCTCATACTCGGCGAGCTGCCCTTTGGTATGCTATACATTTTTTTCCATATTGTTCTCCTCCTGTTCAGGTAGCTCAGGTTCAACACCTGCAGGATGATACTTGCAGAGTTTTTCCCACTAGATGTAGTCAACATGATCAGTATGGGTAGCTGCGAAGTTGAACCAGACGCGATCGGTATTCCAAGACTCAAGCATATGCACTGATAGGGGCCTCTCTTTGAATTTGTACTCTAGCCGCCCTTCTACACATTTCATCGCAGCTAGAAATTCCTCGAGTAGCGGTCGGTACTCCCGCAAGAACCAAGGGAAGAAGCCTCTGTCGAGGCAATGCTCCGGCAACACCGGACTAAGCCATAGCGGTGGGTCGAGGGCAAACTGGAATGGCATGGCGTTGGTAAACTCGAGGTCGATAAGCCCTGTAATATTGCCTGTTTCGGGATCAACGAGGAAATTTCGTGGGTCCAGGTCTGGATTGAATACACGAAATGGCTGAGGGTCATCGTACGAGATGCAGAACTCATCGATGAGTTGTTTAAAACCATGTCGTGAAATGTAGCGGCGACGTGCCATGTCGGAGCTCTTGGTATCTGTATCTGGGACAGGCTGACTGTCCTCTTGCTGGCATACAGGCAAGCCGTTGATATTACGCAAGTGCCAAAGCTGGACCTCCTGTTGCGACACTACAAAGTCGAAATATGCGCTGGTACTCTCCAGTGGTCCGGTAGGCCACGCATCGGTCGGAAATTTGTGGATACCGAGGGCAAACTGGTGCATGTCCATTGTCAGAGGACGGTTTGTAATGGCCCATTTCCCCGTCTGATCATCTTTCGCGACAGATCCAATGCGCTCGAAAGGCAAGCGATAGAGCTGAACATAGTAGGAAGCTATTTGTTCATAGACATGTGAACGTAGCGAAGGTTTCTCCTTAAGAAAGTCGCGAAGGCTGTCTCCCCGAACCCAGTCCATTAAAATATAAGGAAGTTCCAGCGGATTGCCATCGCCTTTGGCTCCATGACTGTAAACACAAGGAATCGGGATGTCGGTTCTTTCTTTGAGATATTGCATCCAATTAGCTTCATTGGCAATCTTTTCGTCAGCCAGATTAAGTCTTATTTCTAAGTAATTGTTATATCATCCCAAACTATATATAGGTATGCCCTTCTCATCGGCCAGAGCAACCAGTAGCTAATTGTAGGAAAGGAATAAGAAACCCCAACTAAAAAAATCAACAGGATACCATATATACTATAGGAGTAAATATGTAAAGTGGAGTCAAACTAGAGAGGGCCAAATTTAGGCCAGAATTTGATTCTGCCCATGAATTGGTAGTCCCAGTAAATCCAGTTGACTCAAAGAATTAAATTGCCGATGCTTTAAGGTATGGTATCTTTCTCGACGTTTTCCTTGTCTTGGCCATTGTAGTAGGTACGCAGCGCAGGTACCTAGTTGCAACTTGGAGTATATCCAGAAATTGTACTCCGTAGAGGGCGAATTATTAAAATGAAGTCATCTAGGATGATCCTTTGGTCGTTCAATGAGTTTCTGTAGGCGTATGCAGTATAGCCAGCGCCCATCCCAACACAATGCCTGTAGATTGCCTCAACAATCATGGCCATGTCATCCGAAAAGGCTACACGTGACCAGCACCTGCTCTGGTTGCGGACGGTTAACATAAGGTTGGCCGTTGGGAATTGACGTCCCGTCTGTGGCGGAATTTCCCAATCGGATCGTCCATTGGCGCGCAGAAGCTGGATCAATGCACGGACGTCTGCCCAATACGCTTCTTTCTCATCCTGGGTCAGGAAATCGATGTTCCAGCACACGTTAACTGGGACGTCAGACCAGAATCGGACTGGGATTCGCTTCTCCAGCTTGGCCGAGACCAAAGCTGGTTCGTTTCTCGATGTTGTAGCAAAGAGGTCTTCCTCGGGGGAGGTAGGTATAATGTTGGGCTCGTTAACCTCGATGAGATCTAGTTTCGGCAGATCAACCGTGGGAGGGTTGCGCAGCTTCTCAATCCATTCAGGATCAGCTTCAGTAGGCGGGGAGACCTGATCCTTGGCAGTAAATATGTGTGGAGGAAGAGAAACGGAGGCGGGAATAGCGCTAGCCAAGGTGGCAGGCAGGGAGAGAGCCGCAATGGTAAGCTGGGTGAAAAGCATGCTGGGCCAGTTGCTCCTTGTTGGGTGAGTTATAAGTGGTAGGAAAAGGATGCTGAGGAAGGTTGATAGAGGGAGAGAATATTGTCGTTTTGAGGAGAGCTGGTGTAGACTTTATAGACCTTTTACTCATCCTTGTGTGCTCCGTCTCTTTTCAGGTTTCTTCGTCGCTCTACCCCCTGTGGTTCTCATGTCCTTTGCTTTCTTCTCTGGACCGCTTGTCAGGCCTTCAGAAACTATGCCGAATCATACAAGTGATTGCTGGCTCCATTCTACATGGTTATAGAGTCAGTGTCTATACGAAGCTATACCAGTCGCTGAGCCGATAAGGATAGCTTGCCAACTTGTCTCGCCTACTAACAACGTATAATGTTGTGGGGGTAAGTAGTGACAGCTGGCCTAGGGTGCATTTGTTCACAGGCGGTTGCTAGGATTATACGAAGAATGTAAGCAGTATGTAATTTAAGTGGAGGTTGAGTCATACTTCTTAAGTGGATTTAGAAGCTTAAGTCAGCGCAATGCCCATGTCGCTGCGGCTAAGGGCTAAGAAATCAACAAACAACCCCGCACATCAGTCAGCCCACATTGATTTTATTAATCATTACACATTGTGGCAACAGCAAGCTCGTAATTGCAGCGGCTGAGAGCTTATTCCGGGACATTGAGCTTAGTCCAATCGCATTATAAAACCAAGTCCAATAATGCGGGCACAACACCATTTCTCTGTCACGGTCCCCCTTCCCAGCAACTTTCCGCCTCAATTCCTCATTGGCTGGCTACAGAAATACACCACGACCCTGAAACACAATTTCTCCGTACTCAGCTTTGTGGAGATCCCAACTCTGCCGGCGTCGATCGCGGATGATCCTTTTATTGGACCTTGGGACGCCACTGTTCGCACATATCACGTAGACGAGCTGTACACGCTGATCCCCGGGCTCACGGTGCGGATGCAATGGCTAGCAGTGTACAAATGTGTGCCTGATGGTATTCGGCTGCGCGTGTCCGCCCCTAATGGAAATATAATTCGGTCGCAATGGATTGTTCGGCCATGTCGGGATGGTTCAACTGTAACGAGTCCGGGTTCTGGCTCTACGTCAAGTTTAGCAGTTGTGGGGAACATGTGGGAGCTACATGACGAGGGGTATTTGGAGGGCAATAGGCTGATAATGCCATTTTCTAGCAGATATATTGACATGGTGCATGATATCCAATCAAAGGACATGGTTGAAGGGGCGCTGCTGGACTTCATCACTAAGAAACTTATATAAGTTGATCTAATGAAGGAGACCAAACCACCTAGATCTCCTAAATCTTAACTAAGAAGCTATCTAAAAGTAGTAATTAATTACCTACTAATAATACTAAGACCTGCTAGAAGCAGTGATATAAGTAGGTATTTCTATTAAAAAGTATTACTAATAATTTTATACTATAGGCAAGGCAGCCCGAGCTTGAGCTGCAAGCATTACCAGGTCCTCGCCCTCTGGTACCCTTGGTGGTACCTGGCAAGGCTGTGATTGCGAATTACTCGTCTTGGGGGCCAATAATCTGAAGTACTTATTATTCGCTTGTGTATGTCCATGCTTTTGCACAGCGCCTGTGTTGGAATATCTCAATGGCGGAAGGGCATTTGTTTCCAGAGCAGCTGGTCTTGTCCCTTCCGAGTCGCCACTAACAAAGGGAGCCTGGATTCGTGGCCTCGTGGCTTCGCGAAGGGTGGGCAGCAAAGGCTGAGACGGGACTCCTCGTGATTGGTTATGAACAAGATGATGGGGGACATATCCTGCATTCGGATTGCTGTTTTGAGGAGGACCAGAGTTAGGGACATCCCTGGGGAGATTGTTATTGTTCCCATTTTCCGTTTGGGAGCTTCTCTGCATCTCATCACACTGTTGTTGAGTACCCTCGTTGTCTCCAGGAGTATCTTCCTGGCCACCTTCTCCAATTGCCAATTTTTCATTGCTGTTAGCCTTGGCAGATTTACCACCAATAGAGGACTTGGGGGACCTGTTTTCCATCTCCGAGTCGCTTCCGCTTCCTTCATCCTCGCAATCACTGTCGTCAGTGATAAGAATGTAGTTTGTTAGGAGAGCACAATGGTTCCAACACGTCATCTCCAGACAGTGATCATCTTCCCGATCTAGGAAGTCAGCCACTGACGGCTGATGGGCAATGCTTGTGACATTCGGATTAAATTCCTTGAGGGTTGACACAGGAACCCAACCAACATCGCTTTGATCAGGAAGCTTTTTGCCGTCAAAGTAAATAACAGGATACTGCCTCTTATTAACCAAGGGGCCTCCGTCTTCATATCCTTCAGCCCAGCCACGTGGAAACTTATCTGACTTCTTGTTATAGAGATAGCATTTAGGAGTGAGACACAACAGCGCCTCCTTCTATTTAAAATAATTAAAGCTTGTCTATAGCAGAATAAAAACAGGGTAGGTATGTCTAGACTTTGGATTGTGAGAAGTATATATCTTTTTAACATTAGGTATAAGACCCTATTACTTATTAT
>JABSSZ010001435.1:0-29402 GCA_013755755.1 Fusarium sp. NRRL 25184
GAATAAGAATCTTCAGAGTCCAATAAATATATACTTTGTGCTCACTACCCTTTACTTCCAGGTCACCAAAAGCAGGGATTTAACTAAACACTGAACCCGTTGTACGCCTCGCCCCAATTTATGAAATATCCGAACGAGATAGAGGCCAAGAGCTCTTCTGCTATTACCATATTAGCTTCCGTGTTTCCAGCCTCGGTGTCGGTGCACTCACATGAGTATCTCTTAACCCAGTTTGATGCCCGGGGTCTGGACAAATACTCAATTGCCCTCATCTTGTCGGCCGGCGCGCGTGTTGTAAGTGTTGCAATAGCTCAGGTAGGTGATCCAAAGCGCTAGGATGGCCACCAAGAGCGACGGAATGCTGGTAGCCAGAGCAATAATGTCGGCAGGGGCAAGAGAAGACATCCTTGAATGGATGGGGTGGTTATCTTTTTCTGGTCGGCTTTGGAATATGGATTGGACGAAGAGCCGAATGTGATGCTTCGGCGATGGTAGGAGATGATTTGTCGATGCGATGGATGTGATGGATGCGATTTGATCAAGATAAGTAGACTAGAGGGCATCTGTCCTCTTTTATAAGCACAACCCATACGTGGAGGGCACCCGGCAAGAAATTAAAAGCCAACAACCTGTGACTTTCATGTCGAGGCTCAGTAACTGTCGTCAGTTTCTCTGATAGTCATCGCGACAGTTTCGCTATTGGCGCCGTCTTTTGAACTGTCGTCACTGGTTTTTGGCACTTCACCGATCGCCCTATGCCGCCACTAAGCGTGACAGTTTCTATTGCGCTGTTTCGTCATTGGCTGTCGTGTGTAGCTTTGCGTGTTAACTAGCCCACAATCACCAATCGTCCGCCTGCCTCGATCCCAGATTCCCCGCATTGCCCATTGCGACGGTTTCGCTATTGGTCAATCCGTGGCCTACAGCGAGTCCTCCGCTTGGGCATACCAGCTTTCTGAACCTTAATATGGCTCAGCTGATTATGATTATCTCTCCCCTCTGTGAATCCATTGACGCAATCTTAATCAAACCCGTAGGAGTCTAACACCATGCCAGCCTCCACGCCCAGTTGCCCGCCGTGTCGTAAAGCCAAGAAAAAGGTAGGGGGTTCAGTGTACTACTCATCACTATAAGTCCGTGCTAACATGTCTCTTGTACAAGTGCGAACCGGGGGATGACGGTGTACAAACGCCTTGTAAAAGGTGCAGCGCCGAAGGGCTGCAAAGTGAATGCACAGGACTTGAGCTTACCGAAAGAGCCCAGGCCCGAAAAAGGAAACTGGCAGCGACCGACAACGATAATGACAAGACATATGAATATTTGTAAGTTGCGGGGCTGTCTTGGCTGCTATGTTGACTTGAAACTGACATAGAAAGGCCGCTAGAACTCTTCTGGCAGGAGAGGCTGTTGCAATACTCAAAGTCTGCGCTCGCCATTGATAGGGAAACATGCGATCTTTTCGACCTAGAGTTTTATCAACCATGGGAAGTTGTTGGCGTGCTCGACCAGATCGAAGAGAATCGAGCACTACTTGGCCCTAAAGTCGAAGCCTGTGCAAGTACTTCATCTTTAGCGGTTTTGCATTACTTTTCATCGAAATTTTCCAGCACGTACTACTCCTGGGACGCGGAAGATGAATCAGGCCAGCCTAACTGGTTTATCGGCGAAACGGAAACCGTATTCTCCAAACCTCGGCCTCACCAGCAAGCCAACCTTGCCCTTCATGCCCTCAGAGTGCAAGAAAGCCGACTTCTCCAGGATCCGAGTCTACTGTCGGAAGAATCTGAGCTGTCAGCATATGCCCAAAAGTACAGGAAAGTGATGCGGTACCTAAGGACTATTGAAAAGTGTATATTGCAGCCATTACCTTGGACACATAATCTACTATCACTAATTGAAGTGAGACAACAAAGGAGACTATTAATCTCGCAAGTCCAAGCCACAGAGGAGAAGGATATGTTTGGCCGATCTCTGCTACATTTGGCACTTGATCTCGGTGTAGGTGACGACGCTGCACACCTCCTCAATCGTGCCGCTAATGAGCCCGACGCCTGGGGCCGCCTTCCTCTGCACATCGCCTCCTTGACTGGCTGTATTGATTTAACCACACGTTTGATTTACGGCCACACGGAAATTTTCATGCCGACTGAAGGCCTTTTGGAACCTCTGCACTACGCTAGTGCTGCTGGGCATGTGGACATTGTGAAACTGTTAATTCACAAAGTTGCAATTGACCCGACAGACTCCTATTGCAGGACGCCTCTCCATTATAGTGCCATGAACGGACATACAGCAACAGCTAGTGTACTTCTTGATAATGGGGCTGACATGGAATTATATGATGAGCCATGGTGGACACCACTGCTTTATGCTATCAATGGTGGACAAGTGGGCATTGTTGACTTGCTCCTTCGTAAGGGCGCCCAGGTCGAGCCAATGATAGAACCCCTCAATTGGATGTCCCACCCTTTGAGGGAAAGACATCTTGGCGTCATCGAGCTGCTTCTGGAACGGGGGGCGGTGAAGGAGATTTGTCATTTCAGTAACGAAAACCTCCTGCTTTGGGCTGCCAAGAAGGGACATCATCGCCTCAGTTGTCAACTCATTCTTTTTAAGGAATTTCGAATGCCCATTTCTACCAACGGTGTCACTGCGCTTTCATATGCTTCTGAAGAAGGAAATCACGAAATCGTGGTGGAACTGCTCGAAAATGGAGTAAACCCTAATATAAGGTGCAGTGGTCGTGAGCTACCATTGTCATATGCTGTGGCGCGAGGACACGTAAGTATCACGAAAGAGCTCCTTAAACACGACGCCAACCCAAATGCACGATCTGGTATAGATATGGATGGTCAAACGATAATCTCTACAGCATCTGAGCTAGGAAATCCGGATATCATTGAGGATCTTGTTGCTTGGGGGGCCGATGTCAACGCTAACGATTCTCTTGGCTGGACGCCAATCTTCCCTGCTGCTGTCAATGGGCATCTAGGCGCTACTGAAAGCTTATAAATAGGGGAGAGAATCTCAGTGTTTCTGATACTTATGATAGGACGCCACTTTAGATTGCTAAGGCGCGGAAACATGAAAGGGTCGCAGATCTTATGTCTAGTCACCTTGGGATAGTATAAATCAAGCTAGTAGCAAATGCCTTTTTTGAAAAGTTTAATTACTTGCCTTTATAGAGTCATCTGATCCGCCGTAGATCACCTTGTCGCCTACAGCTTTGAAGTCTCTAAGATCGGGATGAGTCAACTGGAGAGAGTCTGCGTACTTATTCTGGCCGTACTCCAAGACATTGGGAGCTGAAGCTATTGTGAAGCATCATAGCAAGGCCATTATATACAAAGAGTTTAAAATAAAGCAATAATTATTCTATAACATAAGTAATAGCTAGTTATCTCTAAGCTTCCACCTCCTTCCATCCAGACTCAAACTCCCCCCCTCTTACATAAAGCTCATCCTCATCCACTTCCGCCGTGGCCATATCACAAAGAATATTCTTGATATCCCGTACACGCTCATCAATACCCTCAACAACTTTCAAATTCGGCAACTTGTCATCCTTCTCGGCCAGAAACTCATCAATATGCTCATCAACATCTGGATTTTCACCCCGCGTATATCCATAGATACACAGATACTCTAGAGACGGCGGTAACATGTCTACTAGCAGGAAAGGTGCGGGTTTCTCAAGTCGGTACGGAGGCTCCTTATATCGAAGAGGTGGTTTCCACCAATCGTATTCCCCAAGGAGTGGCATGATGCCTATGTTCAGATGCGTGAGGTGAGGAAAGTCATGTAGTGACCCGATAGTCGGTGTGTACTCTGCACCACTATCCATCTTGTGCCCAGTACTGATCTTTTTATCCAGAGCCAACCGTTCGCGTCCATAGAGGTCAAGCTGGTCCTTTATCTCCCAGTTAGATCCGTCATCTTCGTCGTAGTTCGTGTCAACATCCAAGTTCAGCGCGTCTGCCCCAGAACCTGCATCAACGTCAATATCCAACACTCTTAACGAGTGTCTATGCGCAGAAAGTGCCCTTGCGATGTAAAACGGCTCACTAGAAGTATCTGCCCCATCAATACTCATCAAACCACCAATCGACAGCTTAAATTCCTCAAGCGCCTTGGGGATCGAAATCATGACATTGAGGAAGCCTGGCGAAAGATCGCAGTGGGTGATTTCCAGCCTCTTCATATTTCCTGTCCCCGGAACGAAGAACGTGCGGTCCGCCTGATAATCCGTCATCGCATCCATGGCCACTGATTCAAGAGCTGGCAGGCGATGTATTAACTGGATGAATCCGAGAATGTCGAGCGCGCTGTAAAACCTCTCGTCGCTTCGAGCGCCAGCAAAAAAACGGACATTTTTCAGTTTCTGAAGTGGGGGATTCTTCATCCGTGCATAGTTTGCTTTGAGCATATAGTCCATAATAGGTTGTTGGAGATGTTCAGCAAGATATAGCGTGGAAATATTCTCGCAGAGAGAAAAGAGAAGTATTATCATGGCAATTGAAAACTCGCTTTCCTTCTGGAGTTTGAAATCATACTCGCGACGCTTCCAACTAAGGATCTTGTCGACCTGATCAGCCGTTTCATGGCCCAAGTCTAGGCGACGTGCATATTTTCGTAGTCTTAATTCCGGCGGATCGCCGAGTTCTTCATATCCCATCGAAGTCGGCAGTTCATCGTGATCCGGTAACTTGCTTGTGGAGGCATAGATCCATGGCGTTGCGTCGATGACGACCTCTGTGACGGCTTTTGCGCGGGATGGGTCTTCAATGTAAGATTGCAAAAGAGAGTAGAGGCGCTTGGTGTCTTCCTTTGAGCTAATTTGTACGCGTGAGTAGTTGGAAGGGACGTAAATAGATCTGTACGCGTTTCCGCGTATTGGAATGGCATGATGAGGAAATTGAGAAGGTCGGGGATTAAGAAGTGGCCGACAATTTGACCATCGTGATCGAATGGACCGGGGTATCTTTTGGATAAGCATATTTGTTTTTAGGAGGCGATGAAGATTCACTGGTAATATTTACAATTGACTGACGGCCAGCAGGAGAAATGAGCTGATGGTGTTGTTAGCGCTTATCTTGATAAGATAAGAAGATTGTACTCTAACTGCTTAGATTAAGATCAAGTCTGGAGTAGGGAGCTGTTTCTATATTAATATTACCGGAAGTTGTTGCAGACAGTTCTATTAGTCGACTAAGATGTCTTGCAAGCCTCCCATCATTCCAATAAGCTTCTCTTTAGCCAGCTCTTTGTTGACCTTGTTGATTCTGCCCTGGATCTCACTTCGACTCCTTGATAACTCCTTTGCAACTTCTTTCCACGATAATCCGTCCTTCGAATCAACAGCCTCGTGCTTGAAATCAAAGCCAGCTTCTCGGCCCTCTGCCAAGTGCACGTTCTGCAGACTTCCCTTGTGTTTGCGAACCTTGCCGCTAACTATAACGGTCTCAACCTCTCTGACACCTGCATGGCGGACGATAGCAGTCAATGGGTCGTGATCAGATGCACAGCTGATGGAAGGAGAAGTCGTGTCGAAGATAACCAGGTCTGCCAATTTCCCAATCGCAATAGATCCAATGTCTTTATCCATGTTGATCGCGCGAGCTGCTTTGATAGTGGCCAGATTGAACGCTTCCTGCACTGTAGCCCTCATTCTCTTAGGATAGCGACCCTCAGCGAAAGTTTTTGAGTTTTGCGCTCCTCGATCACTTGCTAGTGCGATTTGCATCTGATGCATCACGCTCACTGGCCCGCACGAATGACAGTCAGCTCCGAGACACGTCAATGGGAGATCTTCCCGAAACGCTACTGGGTCTGCGCCTGATGCCATGAATATTTCCGCATCGGGGGTTGAGACGATATAAGTCCCGGCTTCGGTGAGTAGAGATGCTTGTTCTGGTGTTGTTCCGTTGCCGTGAGTAAGGAGGATATCAGGGCCGAGAAGACCGCAGGCGTGTAATTGCTCCGGCACTCGAGATTGTCCTTTGTATACATGTCAACATTATGTACTTAGTAGAGAGAATTCAGGCGATACCTACCCTTTGAAACTGGCCAGTGTCTGTAGTGGCTTGTAATAAGCTTCACTCCAGCATCTTTCACATGCTTCAACGTATCCGAAATGACACTCTCGGGCAAAAAGTGACTGTCAAAGAAAAACCCTAGCTGCACTCTCTTGTCATCTCCAAACGGCGCCTTTGCAGCAAGACAATCCATCTGAGGCAGCAGCCAATCAGGCTGAGGAGAACGATCGAGCTCAAACGAAGACTCTGTCCATTCAGCTGCGCGTAAAGGCATAACACCATGGCAAAAGATGGACCTTATTCCAGATGCCAGAGTAGCGCTCAGAGTTGCTGGGCCGTGTTCAGGGCTGGACGCGCCGTGGGCATTGTCTACGACGCATGTTGTTCCGGCGTCGAGGGCTTCAAGACAACCAGCTAGTTGACCCCAGAAGAAGTCATCTGGGGTGAAATTGAAGCTTTGCAGATTGGCTATCATCTTATCAACGGTTTGTTCTTGGTTCTTTTCGGGTTCACTGGCCTTCAAGCATGTAGTCCAGCATTGTAGAGTCGCCAAGTCTCCCTTTTAATTGGCTCTGCCAAACGTGATGATGGGCATTGATGAACCCAGGGGAAACAATTTTGCCACTGCAGTCAATTTTCGAGGTATTTTGGGGCTCAATATCATGCCCGATCTCAACGATGCGATCATGCTTAATCAAGATGTCAGTGTTTCTAAGAGCGATAACATTGTCTTGCGCATCATGCTGCAACACGGTGCCATTTTGAAGAAGAAGTCTATTAACCATGATAAAAAATATTCAAAAGTAATGCCAAGAACAATTATCATCATTGGTGTCATGCGCGCTGACTCTATTATACTCGTCATCAAAAGTTCGGTCATCGGTGTATTCGGTGCATATAACTCGGTTCTAAGGTAATCTAAGGTGAAGGTCGGTGAATTCTCTTATCAGATAAGACCAAAGTTCGGGGATATCGGTGGGTGACGTATGTCTTACCCTGCACCGAGAGCAAAAACATAATATCGGACGCACTTTGCACCGCTTGCAACCGTCAATTGTGAGAAGAAAGAAGGGGATCAGTCTCAAGGTCATTTCTTCGCCTTAGGTGCTTGAATTTGCTGATAGATAACATCATTGTTGTTATGCATACGTGAATGATACTTTGCTTGACATGGTGAACTCATCCTCGTTGCTTGGACCATTAGTCTAGTGGGTCGGGAGAGGAGAGTTCCACTGATTGATCGAACAACTGAGAGGCTATGCTTCTCTTTGACATCTGCTTTATCAAACACATGACTACTGCTTTGTACAATATGCTTTCAATGGTTACTATTGAGCTTGGAGCCGCTAGAACAGCCATATTCCCGAAAGGATGAATAATTATCCACGGGCATCTCCTTGCTCACTGTGGCGGTCATAGCGCGAAATCGCAATCATTGGCCCAAGCTCCAATCCCACGACTGTAAGAAACGTGGCACCCAATGAATCACCAGCATTTCAACACCGGAGCAACACCTGGATTCTATCCAATCGGGCAATGCCGTTTCATGCAGCAGCACGTTTCCAGCTCGTTGATCTGATCTGGATCATGATCTACAGTATCTCGCAAGTGGTGAACTCTCCCTCTCCCCCTCCACGGATCAAACCGTATGCAGCCATCGTCAAAACGGAATGGCTCACTACCAATTTCGCAACCCTCACGTGTCGGCCAAGCCCGGCAACAAATCAAACCGGCACTTGATTTTACCGACTAGACAGAAACAGGTTAATCAATTGACCTCTACTCAAGACTAGAAGCATTCGAAGCTTTTTGGAAGCCTATCTAAACGAAAAATGGATTAGGTCGTATTAGATTGCGTTCTAGGTCAGCAGAGCAGCTTTCACGCCGGAGCCTTTTCTCCAAATCTGCTTCGCATCGCGCCAAGACCCCCATGGGCAGAAATGATGAGACAGCCAGGGTGAGAGTGCCCCCTCCTTTCACCCCCAGTTTCTCAACTTCCCTTGGGCCGGCATTCCCCAGTCTCTCCCTTCTACCCAATTCAGCTTATGCGGGATATTATAAATCCAACGCGTGTGTTTTTTAAAGAGTGACAGCTTGCGTTGGGGGAGCTTGGGCCTTGGGTGACATCGAACGGGCCGGTTACGAAGAGATCTGTGGCGTTCGAGTCAGTCTAGCTCTTGACAACTTCGTATGATGCCTCGTAGCCGAGAAACTCAATGCCAGAGATAACCCCTCTAGATGGCAGGCAGCCACGTTAAAAAAACAACTCAATTGAGAGACCCCAACAACCCTCATCAAACCTACCGTTGCATTGGGAGACGAATCATTCCATTTTGACTTCTCCAACATAAACTTGCTTGACCAATGACACCATGAACCACGACACACATTTGCGAAAACACCAAGGCCAAAGGAGACAAGCATTATCAGCCTTGCTCTGCTAAATCAGGTTGAGAACGCCGATGCCGGTCAATAGCGCGGTCTTGGTACGAAATTAAAGGCCCGAATACTGTAGAACCTTGCTAACCCGAGTGAGCGCATTTGGAGAGCTTCCCACGCGGTCTCCCTCGCGTCCAGACCTATCATCACAGACCGGGAGATCGACACAGGAGTCATCTTGGTAGTCCCTAAGCTTAATCTGGAGAAGCGGGCGTATTGTCGGTCCGATCCCCACCAGCTCTCCACAACGGCTTCAACGCTCTAGCCCGTGAAAGTTACTGTCACCCTTGGCGTTGGAGACGATTGATGTGAGTGGTTAAAAGGTGGTGGGGGCATTGGGTAGCTTGTTTTATGGTTCTTCCCCAGACTGGTCTGGATTGCATGACCCGGCTTAGGCGACGCCGCGGGACAAATTTTCGCACAATTTGGGGTCATGGAGAAGTGGAGCGTCCCCCTTCTCACACGCGGAGTAGAGTTTCTCTCCTCCACATCTCCAAGTTTTCTGCGTCTGGGGCATTGTGTTGGGGAAGTGGGTAAGACACCCCAGTAGCTTGAGTTTATCGCGCCGACACTGGGGACTCCGCAGAGGGAAAAAAAGCTAGCTACTCGAGCAAACAACTCTACTAGAGACAGAGCTAGCTGCTGGTGTGGACAAGTCCGGGGGCGAAGAGATTGGTATAAAGAAGACCATCAACCACCACGAATACCTTCCTTTTCATCATCACTCTCATCTCTCTCATCTGATAGACAAGAACATCTTTCTTCTTCTCTCATCAAACCCCCATATCCATCACAATGGCAGGCGGTGCTATTCCCACAGCGGCTCCCCAGCTCGCAGGCGGCTACCTGACTGGTCGCGCCCTCATCTTCCCCCTCTCACTCGTCATCTCCCTCTTCTTCCTCTGGGGTTTCTCCTACGGTCTTCTCGATGTCCTCAACAAGCATTTCCAGACCGTCCTCGGTATCACAAAGCTCGAGTCCACTGGCCTGCAGGTCATGTACTTTGGTGGCGGTTACCTCCTCTTCTCTCCCGTTGCTGCTGAGGTTCTTAAGCGCCGCGGTTACAAGCTTACTATCCTCATGGGTCTTTCTCTCTACTCTCTCGGTGCTATCCTGTTTTGGCCTGTTGCCAAGTCTGCTGATAGCAATGCCAACGGTCGCGCTGTCTTTGGCGGTTTCTGCGCTTGCACTCTCGTCATCGCTTGTGGTCTCGCTACTCTCGAAACTGCCGCCAACTCCTACGCTGTCGTCATCGGCGCTCCCGAGTCTGCATCTGCTCGTCTCCAATTCTGCCAGTCTTGGAACGGTGTCGCTTCCTTCATTGGTCCCCTCATCGCCTCCAAGTTCTTCTTCTCCGGTAGTAACCAGAACAACCTCACCAACGTCCAGTATGTCTACCTCGCTGTCGCCTGTGCTGGCGCCGCTGTCGGTGTTCTCTTCTTCTTCGCCAAGCTTCCCGAGGTCAGCGAGGCTGTTCTTGAGGATGACCAGGCTGGCCATGTCACTCAGGGTTCCATCTGGAAGCAGTTCAACATGTGGTTCGCCTTTGGTGCTCAGTTCTGCTACGTCGGTGCCCAGGTTACCATTGCTACCTTCTTCATCAACTACGCCCACGAGAACGGTGACATCACTACTGCCAAGGGTAGCACCATGCTGAGTTATGCTCTCATCACCTTCACTGTCGGTCGATTCGTCGCTACTGGCCTTGCCGTCATCTTCAGCTCTGAGTTCATCATGGTTGTCTACTCTTGCTGTGCCATCGCTCTTACTGCCTACGTCAGCGCTGCTCCCAAGGGTGTTGCCAGTGTCGGTATCCTCATTGCCATCTTCTTCTTCATGGCTCCCATGTACCCCACCATCTTCGCCATGGGTACCCGAAACCTCGGCCACCACACTCGACGTGCTGCTGGTATCCTTGTTATGGGTGTATCAGGCGGTGCCGTTTTCCCTCCTGTACAAGGCGCAATCGCTGATGCCAAGGGCACTCGAATCTCCTACATCGTCCCTACTATCGGCTTCGTCTACGTCCTCGGCTACGTCGCTGTCAACTGGGTTCGCGACGGAGTTAAGGTCATGGCCCCCAAGCATGATGAGTCTACCGTTGATGAGATCACCTACGATAATGAGAAGAACGATGTCATCGTTGAGGAGCGCGAGAAGAAGCACAACGAGATGGCTTAATTGGATCAAGATGGATGAATATATAGAGGCGTTCTAGATGGGCGTTAGACGATAGATGCCTGGCGCAAAGATACACTATGACAATCAGAATTTAATGTTTTATGATCAAATATTCAGAACACCTTCATTTAATTGTGATCAATGTACGATCCTTTGACCGAAGTGTCTACCAGTCTGGTGAAGCTTCACGATCTTCGGTCTTGGAATTAGTCATGAGCGCACGCGGGAATCGCGCGACATGACTCGAGCCCCACAAAAAATAGAGAAAGGACTCCACTTGCTGCCAATCATCCCAAACGCAAGGTGATTGATGAATGATGGGCTTTTCGAGATGCAACATGCCGCACCGCCTTGGATAAGACATGATTTTGCAAGGATAAAGGTAGGAGTGACCGCTTGAGAACCTTGGAAGGCATACGGACGAGGATAGTCGGCGGCTTAATGAGCCTCGGAGACCCCTACCGATATACTTGATATAGACACAATGGTTGTGAGTCTTCAAAGGCTCAGTTGTAAAGGTTTCATTTGGGCTAGCTATCCAAGTGTGGTAGCAATTGAAAAGCGAGATCAGTGTCTGCTCAGCCATGGCAAGCAAGAACACCTGAGGAGATTCTGTTTTGGCTGTCCCATGAGCAAAGTATCACCGAATAGCGATTGTCATCTGTGGCCTTTCGTGCAATTCGATAGTGGCAAGAGTTCTGTTCCCTCGTTGTACTCGTTGTTTCTTTCTCATGACTTATCATCCGGCTCACGACTGAATGGGATTGCCCAACGTACAGTCCAACTCTGCCAGACCCATCTAAGTCAAGGTAAGTTGGCAGGTAAACCACTTGACAAGAGTTTGAGTAGCTGGTGGCATCTGGTAAGCCAATGAGGTCTTGCAAGCCGAAGCTGCCATCTTCCAGAATTCGTCTAGCTTCAGAAACCAGGCCATTCGCGATGGTGTTGACGTTATTCGAAGTTCGCATCGGAAAAGAGTCCAGGATAGCGATCATTATCCAGACCTAGAGGTTTCAAGGTGGACGTATCGTGGCGGGCGCAATTCCAGAAAGTTCGCAGATGTCTCTTTAATCTTGTGCTTCCAGCTTGGATCGAGCTGCCAGACGTTACATTGACGACAAGGGGTTGTTGATTGTGTTGCTTGTCAAGTAGCGTATGGGACCCCTTCCCAATAAGTTTGTAGCTTACAGGTAGGACAACTATTCAATGATGTTAGTTGGATGGATGCGACAATCGCAGGCATAAGCTTACCATGGAGGTAAAAGCCATCGCGTATAAATAACGCCACTCCCCAGCCACCAGTTGGACTCTGTGAGTAAAGAATCCCTTCTTCATTTTCGTATAGACGGAGCTTGTCGTTCTTCTTCATCCATTTAGGGATGTGGTTTTGTAGTCGTTGAGGAACGTGACGTGCAAGATCGTTGTAATCGTAGTTGTATCCTAGGAGAATCGCTCGAGGCGTCTCCGAGCTAGGGGGAAGGGGAGGGAACTCTTGTAGAAGAAGATCAGTCTTGTCAAACGTATGTTTTTGTTGCAACTGTACTGATTGAATAGATAATGAAAGAGAATGAAGAGAAAAAGAAAGAGAGAAAGAGTTGTTGAAGGGAAAGGAAAGCACTGAGATTAATTGTGTGCTCTTGGGGGCAGGCTGGATATCAACAGTGAATCATACAGAAACCCCAAAACCATCCTGCCTGGTTAACTCTTTTAATTCTCTTTGCTCTCAAATACTCAATGAACTGAAACATCAGAAAAGCATGAGACATATGGCAGCAAACCATTTCTAGTCACAGAGCTCTTGAACGTGACTCTAAGCCGCACCGAGGACAAGCCTACATTTCTCCGTACATCTTATCTTCTCTATTTCCATTCATCTATTGACGCAGCATCTTGCACCGTCACCATCTCGTGTTCTTAAATGCGCCTTACTCGACACCCACCTGGTCTCGCTCCTCTCCAACCCAAGTCACGAGACATGGGCTCCCAGTACCTGTATACTTGTGTCGCATCTTGCGATGCAGCTGGATTGCGCCCAGATGAAGACTCTTTGTTTGAATCCGGTTACACCTGAGAACCAGCAAGATGTCGGTCAAATCTGAGAACAAGTCGCCTACAATCATTGATTCGAATACCGAACTCTTATGGCCGGATGATCTCCCGAACGCTCCTCAATTCGAAGACGAGGGGAGGTTGGAAAACTTAGCACCTCTTATCTAAGTTATGAAAAAATTTAGATAAACTTAGTATATTTTATGAAGACTTTAGACCAGTTTATTTTCGTAACTCAATTATGAGATCCAGACCCTGGTAACGGATGATGCGATCTCAGTCTGTTTGCGAAGAAGTTGGAGTTCAAGCATACTGTGGGAACTGCAATTGGCGATGATCTGGTACTGGAGTTGAAATCATAAGAGGAGGTCATTGAGCAGCAGGACAGGTTGTACGTGAGCGCTCCAAGGGATGAGACATCAGACTCAAATGAAGAGTCAGAATAAGTAGTTTATTGGGAATGTGGAATCTGGGAACTAGAATGAGCAGGGAGTCAATCAATTCTTGGTGCTTGCAATTGAGTCTGGCTTTCATTGGTAGCAGAAGTGAGGCGGAACTGAGTGATTAATTGCGAGAATAACTGGTGCAGATAATGAAGAAAATAAATGATAATACAGGCCGTGGACATCCCAAGAAATGGAGATCCAACTTCTGGTTTTTCTGATGTGGAACAAATTCCAAGTTTAGGATAGTGGGGCTGGAAATCCAGATTTTTATCACGAACTTTAACACGCCTAACCCTAGCTTAGAATTATAATTCTATCGCCAATATAGCTCCAAATTAACTCAAAATAACATGGTTAGAAAGCTGATATTCTATTCTACTATTTGAACTCTTGTCCGCCCGCAAAATGAGCCTGTATCTGGCACTGAGAGCATGATACAAATCTCCTCTTCTGTTTGTGAGCCCACCAATGTCGCGAGGACCTCAGTTGCTGGGATTAGTGCCACCACAGTTGTAATGCAATGACGAAATTAGTACTGTTGAAAAGCCCGTATTTCATTGTATTATATTTAGAAACGTCCGCCCGTCAATTGTCTCTAGCGTTGTCGCTGAGGTACGATGCACTCTGCCGCTCTTGTTACTGAAGCCCCACCAATGTCTCGATAACCTTAGTTGCTGGAATTTATTGCTACCACACTGAGAATGACTTGCATTCAAATGAAAGTAATGCCGTTTAAAATATCGTATCTTACTGTATTATATTTATAAGTGTCCGCCCGTAAATTGTATCTCAATCTGACGCTGACGTCTGATAAACCTCGCAGTCTTGATACCAAAGCCCCACAAATGTCGTGATAGCTTCAACTCAGTGCCAACTGCCATCACATGCGTGTCGCCAATCGCTGCCATTTACAGGTTACTGTGAAAGATGACACATACTCTCAGGCCAGCTTGTACTGCCAGAAAGTTTATCTTTATCTTATAGTGCTGGAAACAGTTTCACATTACCAAGTATGGACTTTATGCTCTTGTCTTGCTGCTCAGAAGAAATTAATGAAGGTTGAGAGTTCATGAACTCCGCCCTTGTCTTGTCTTGTCTTGCTAATTACCCTGAAGCTCCAGAATAAGATACTTACCAGAAAATTAAAAAAGACAGAACTCTTCATCTCAATTAAAATTTATCACCATATGTACAAGCTCTGTCAGTTCTCCGTGGTATTATAAGTGCAAGTTCTCAATGAAAATCAAGTTCGAGTTCCATGTTTGAGTCAACTAAGAGTTTGTGTTTCCTGTCTGCTTACAAGACTGTAATATAAATTGCATTCGGTGTGATAATTATTTAGAGATTATTGACCAATATGAAATGCTATATGGAGTTATTTATTATTCCTTTCAGGTTATAATACTCTTCTGTCCCAGGTCACACACCATACATTCTTCGAGACAAAGTTTCTCCCCTTTCTCTAGCTACGACAGTGCTTCCATAAAATCAACTCAGACTTGAGACTTGTGGACGATGACGCTAGCTTCAACTTATATGTTTTGTTATCATCAACTGAGAAACTGAAATCATCATAGTCTTCCACTCTGCTGATCCAAACGAGCCATATAAAACTTTACATTTCTCCCGATCTCCTAGCAAGATCTTCTGTAGTTATTATACGAGTATAAAAGTAAACATGTAAAACTTATCTAATACAGTAAATAACGGCTACATAGTGACACAAACCACCTGTGAAATTGTCCTCACGACGAGTCATGTAGTTTTGAAACTTAGACCGAATCGTAGAGTTCGTTTTATGCGAATTATTCATTCTGATTGTCTGATCGACATCGGAATTAATAGAGTCGATCGACTTGTTCTTGTCTAATTGAATGTCTTATGCTATCTGATATAAACATGTCTATCTCCAAGTCTTACCCAGTTAATGTGTTCCAATGTATTGGCTAGACAGGCCGGCGGAGACTTGCACCCTCTTTGCCGCATTCTTTGCAACGATATCCTTCAGCCTCAACTGGCACTTTATCCCTTGGACCTGTGCAGGGGCAATATCCAAGGGACGGAGCCTGAACGCAGTAATATAGCAGCTCTTTCAAAAACTCGGGACACTCAATGACCAGCTCATCAAATGCATCTCGAATATCGGGCTGTCCTCCCGCACCATGCAGTTTATTCCTTGCAAACTCCAATGCTGGGTCCCGGAGACCTCTTGAAGTATCGGGAGTCAAGGTGTACACGAATGGAATCGAGTTGAGAAAGTCGTCGAGTTCTAGGCTCTCGTCTAAGGACCATGAGTATTTTCGAGCGGATAGGTCTCTGAGTCCTTTGATGTCGTACTCGTCCCCCAGACCATACATTATTGCATGAGTTGAGAGCGCCCCGGAATCTGATGTAATGTCGTTTTCGTCGGTCTCGTTCATGTTGATAGAATAGTCGCCCGTATACAGGTAGTCGACCATGAGCTGTACCATCTCAGGCTGATGTGATTTCAGGTCATATGTACCCGAGAACGCTTCCTAGGGCTTGTTAGAGCGACCGTCAGATTGATGTCCGCCTGAGTTCTTCACCTTGAACGGACCAGCACATGCTGCACGAAAGACTGGAGATTGGCTGCAAATGATAATCTTATGAACCTTGATATCTCGGCCGTTACATGCCAGTGTAAAGTCGGTGAATTCGCCGGACTCGCGCGCTCTATCGATTTCGTCAACTATCATCTCAAACCTAACGACTGGTGTTCGTACTGTACTATACGTGCTCTGGTATCTTCATAATCCATGATGGCTAACGAATTGTAATCCGAAACACAACACAGCACGAGAAAAGAAGGAGAGAGAAAATGACAATCGGTGCAGATTTAGCAGCTCATTCCTTTTAATACGAAACAATGACGAGGTGTCTGATTCATACGTGGCCTCATGATCCCGAAATCGTGGTATTCGAGGCTGTATCTGGTTAGTTTTCAGATATAGCGTTGCATCATGGCGCCACTGGCAACAAAGTTCGCAACCATGACATCTGTCACAGCCACCAGCCACATTCATGGTGCGTCTGCTGTCTAAAATGTTGCTTTGAAGTTGAGATGACTGGCGGTACGGTGGCAGAAAGCCTACCTGTTGTTTACATGGACATAGGCACCTGTTTTCTGCCCTTATTGATGAGCTACATAATGCAGATGTGCAATTAGAAGAAAATATTGTGATTCAAGGCTATGAAACTCTTCCAAGTTTCCGATATCCAAGCTATTATGGCTGGAGTATACATAAATGCCAAAGTGTGCAGCCACTAGCGAATATAGACTCCTTACATCTCTTCCTCTTCAGAATCATTAGCCTCCTCCCACTTCTGCTCCTGAGCCTCTAGGAAATGACAGTCTTGACACATGCCGATGGACGCTTTCTTTTCATCAAGCGCAACTCCGTAGCGTGACTCTTCCGTGTTTCCATCAATCTGCGTCAAAGGGCCGCGGACCCGTGGCGCGATAGGGTCGCAACTCCCTGCACTGGTGCCAGTGCGTCTGTTGCAGACTTGGACTGTCTTGGTCTGGTAACTCATTGTTCGATGTCTTTACTACAGGTTAGTAAGCTTATGTAGGTAGAGTAAGGTCAACAAACATACTTGAGTGTTGGAAAATAGGGATCTAGGGATAATAAGCTGAATGTCATGGAGTTCTGAAAAGTTCAAGACTGGGTGAATTGGCGGGACTATATAGTGTAAGGAGGAGCAAGAGATGCTCTAGCGATCAGGACTTGGGTTGAAAGAGGACAGGTCTTTTTAACGTCATTCACGAAAGCTATCCAATGCGGAAGAGACATGCATGGTGGTTTCAAGCCGTTTGCATAAACGGCTTGAATATGGAGCGGTGATTCTGAGAGAAAAAGTGAAGCGGTATAAAATATTAAATGTGGCGTTTGCATCCTTCGCCCAGACAGATAGACAGCCTGATGTGATAATGTGACCTGCCTATCAAAGTGCACAATACCCCCATTCTTACGACCAAACCGATCTTGCTCATGTCATACCAGAGTGCAACGTCAGAATAAATTATCCAGTAAAACCACTACTTTCAAACCCAAGAGCACGAGTTCTCACATCCGGAAGGCTAAAGAGTTCTTACTTTTCAACGTTGATAAGGCTGCATTAAATGCAGCTCGTTGCAGCCCGATTCACCTTGGTTGGTGTTTGCCATTGTGAGGATTGCGTCAGAGTGAGGCTTGACACCCGCATCATTCCCATTGGGCTATTCTGTAAGGCTTTCAAACATCCGAGGCGGGACATCTTCCCAACGTGGTAACAGAACCTCGACTTGGAGAGACAAAAAGACTCAAGTATGTTTTGCATAATCTTAGGACGTATGCTGACGACTCTTTTTTTGTTTGACACCCAGACTTTGCTCCATTCAGCGCAAGCCCCATTTTCATTCGCCGACAGCCTTGCATTCACGGTGACTGCTTCTTAGTATCAGGCAAAATTGGACAAAAGCGTCATCTTGCGACTGTCCAGACACATGTGACAGAGACAGGGAACAATTATTTGCCCGGTTTATAACTTTATAATAAGGTTTTTGACAACATCACCTTAAATTACTACAGTAATGCCCTAGCGCAGCTTCAGCGTGTCGGGCTGTTCACTAATCAACTAACTACCGGCGAAGCCCGAAATGACCGCATCAGTAGGAGCAATGCCCGCAAACTCCGCATCCGAGACACTTGAAATTGAGTTTCAGCGAGTCTTTCCAGACTTCCAGTATTACTAAAGCCTCCGAGGAGAGAATGAAATGGTTATCAGTGGCTGAAATGATGACCAACCACCAGATTGAACAGAAGCTTTATAAAGAGGAAATGCAGTTGAGACTGTAGCCATGGCCCCAATTATCTATCCTTATTACTCGTTGCAATTAATCCTTTCAGCCTACTCCATCAACTCAAGAGCCTGCCCAGCACTGAACTAAACACGTCTATCTGCTCGCCACCCTGCGAATAACCCGTAATGTCTAACAAGCCGACAGCTCTTATTACTGGGTACGCTCCACCTGATTTGAGCTTATGCACTGAACGAGACTTGCTGACATGATTGTAGCTGCTCTGAGGGCGGAGCCGGTCATGCCCTAGCTCTAGAATTCGCAGCTAAAGGCTACCGAGTCTTTGCGACCGCTCGATCCACCAAGTCGCTTGCAGGTCTTCAGGAAAAAGGCATCGAGCTTCTAACACTTGACGTGACCAAGTCAGAGAGTATATCCGCTCTGAAGGATGAGATCACGAAACGAACGGGAGGAAAGCTGGATATTCTGTTTAACAATGCTGGAATGAGTAGGTTTGCTCTGCCAATTGTGAATAAGGATGCATGTTGACTCTTCTAGTGTACGAGGCCCCCGCCATTGAAGCCGATAGAGAGCAAGTCCAGAACATGTTCAACGCCAACGTTTTTGGCCTCTTCGACATGGTCCAGGCCTTCACTCCACTTCTCCTCGCATCAGTCGCTGGGTCAAATACACCACCCATCATCATCAACACAGCGTCAATCGTAGCGCGTGTACCCTACCTCTTCGCCGCCCATTACAACGCCACCAAAGCAGCAGTAGCTCACTACTCCGACACTCTACGTCTCGAGCTTGCGCCCCTTGGCATCAAGGTCATTACTTTATACATGGGCGAAGTAGCAACAAAGATTATATCAACCGACAAGAAGCTCTTTTCTCCGGATAGTATCTTCATTGATGCCGAGGAAGGTCTTCGTGAGAGATCGAGACTTCATCTGAAGGAGGGTACCAAGCCTGACGAGTTCGCACGATTGGTGGTGAAGGATGTGTTGAAGAATAAGACGTCTTTGAGGAAGGGGGAGTTTATCTGGAAGGGAGTGAATTCATATGCTGTCTGGCTCCTTAATGCGATTGGATGGAAAAAGGTCTTTGATGGGATCTCTGAAGGGGGCGTTGGTCTTACCAAGGATGTGAAGAAGGCGATATATGAGAAGGGTCAGGGCAGCTTGGCAAAGACTGGTTAGATAATCGATAGTGATTAGAAGTGATCTTTAATTTGTAATAATAATATCTTGTTTGCTGTTTGCACTACGGAGAGGAAGCTTTAAATGAGAAGCATATGGGGACAATCTTTGGGCTAACTCCACATTCAAGCGACAAACCGGCCATGGCAGAGAGTCGAATTTCACACAAAAATAGGACAAAGATGGCGATGAAACACCGCTGTATCACCAGGCGCTTCTAGTGTGTGGATGTTAACATCTCGTCGGAAAGGTCACGGCCACGGCGAATATCACTCGAGTGTAACAATGCCCCGAAGTCGAACAGCAATAGATTTGCAAGAACATTCTAACCAACAAGACTACACTCTTATACTTCTAAAGATATCCGCAACCTTACCAAGGAGCTTCCGTAACGTGGCAGGCGTCATCATAGCATGACCAGGAATGACCCGACGTCTTTCATCCAACTCACTCCCAAGAACCTCGACCTGCCTTGGCGACAACAAGCCGACTTCCTTGCCATCTGGTCCTCTTCCAACACCCAACACACGCTCGATATTCTCTATCAGGCTTACTGATATTTCGCAAAAGATCATACCCTGGGTGCAGGGTCTTTCAAGCGGTCGGCCGCAGACTATAAGACCTGGGACGGGGTCTATCGGATCGATGGCGATTCGCTCGACTCGTGTGGCGATGTTATCGAGGATAAGTTCGTAGATGGTGATGAGCTGGATGAAGATACTTGTGATCATCAAGGCAATTGGGGTGGGTAGTGGTTCTGAAGTAGTAGTTGGTTGAGGAAGGGAGACGTTAAATAAGTTCTTTGACTGTTGTCGAAGTTCTGATGATAGATCGCATGGGCAGATTAACTCCATTGGCTTTGAATCACGCAATAGCTCAGGGCAATGCCGGGTATTGTAGAGCTTTGTTAAGATGAACAGAAACTCTTGAGCGACTTTGATGATGTATTCTGCAAAGGTGATGTTGTCGATAAACAAGGGGCCGTGCTGATAGATCATGATGTCAAAGTCGAGCGACGCTTTGTTCTTCTTTATCGCTTCAAGACGGACGTGTAAACCGAGGTTTATCGTGGAGAGAGCGGACATGAACTCTCCAGGGTCCGCTTTTCGTGGATGATGCGTCGTTAGGCAGTTGGTCAAGGGGAAGAAGGTCTCGTATGTGACGGTGGAGTTTGGAGACACGCCGATTGGGTATAGATTCGTGATGGTGTCTAGATTGGTGTGTAATGGACTATTGACGAATTCGAAATCGCCGCCAGTGTTCCAAGAAGTGTTTGACTGATCGAAGACGTCTGTGAATCCCATGCCCCACGATGCTGCATTTACATCTTGTATCATCGTGGTGGTAGACATCTGAGGAGGGGACTGTTTCGGGGACAACATGCCCGTCCAGTCGAATGGACTCCAATCATCGATAAAAGTAGCGTTTTGTGACAGAGCATTGGGAGAGACTGGTGTACCGCTAGGTAAATGCTGAACAGTCGGTGATGATCCTTTAGTAGGTTGTTTTCGTCGTGGTCGCCCCGGAACCTTCTGCTGTCCAATCTCGCACTTCACTCCCAGCATCGAACATCTCGCGCACTTCTCATCCGTAGGTTTTATCCGCTGACATCGCGATTTGCTCTTCCTGCAGACGTCACAGGAGAAGCGTCGCTGGGAGGGATGCGGTGCGGAGGCGCCCATTGTCAACACGGCGTATGTCGGTACGGGGCTTTGTCTGCAAACAGTGGTACAAAGATGAAAATTGAAAGGACATCGGATTAAAGGACAGAAACAAAGTCCGTTGCGAGGAACACCTCTATATACAAAACCCTCCGCGGAAGGTTTCACACCGCGAATGGAGCTAGTCCCAGGGGGGTAACTGGTGATTAGTATACGCTCCGACACGTGAAGGTCCACGGCAGCGTTTGGTAACAGTTCCGGTTGAGGACAACTGCCGTGATCACATTGGTCTGTCGATCGCTTCGCACTCGCTTATCAAGTCCAAGATGGTTTAGCGTTGGACCATGCCGCGATGGAGACGGTCGGACTCCTCGCTCCTGATAATGAATGGCGTTTCCGCAGGGTTTTCCACTTTCATTGCTGATCAATATCGTTAGTACCTATATCTAAGTCCGGAGGGTTTTGGAGGTTAGTCAGTTAGGTCAATGATGCTTTGAGAGGAGAGAGAGTTGCTGGTGTAAATGAAAACGTTTCTGTCGCTGTTATATTACACTCACCTTTCGTTCTATTACGCTCTCTCACTCCATTAAATCTATATCGCTCTCTAATTACTACCCTTTCATTTAATTAATTCTCAACCGTGACAATGAGTGTCAATTCCTCCACCACCGAAGACGGCTCCATCACAGCCACTGAAATCCAACCTCCCCCAGCCTTAATCGACAAACCCCATCTCGAAAAGACCAGCACCACAACACAATGGCATCTCGCCCCCGAACTCCAAGCCATACGCGACGCCGACGAAGAAATTGGCCAAAAACCGCGCAAACTCGGCGTTACCTGGCAGAACCTCACCGTCAAAGGCATAGGCAGCGACGCAGCGTTCAACGAAAACGTTGTATCGCAGTTCTACCCTTTTCACCAGAGCGCTAAAGATGCGCCTATGAAGACTATCATTGATGGTTCGCACGGTTGTGTCAAGCCTGGTGAGATGCTGCTTGTTCTTGGACGCCCTGGGAGTGGATGTACTACCCTCCTAAGCGTTCTTGCGAATAATCGTCGTGGTTATGAAGAAGTTACTGGCGATGTCCATTACGGTAACATGTCCGCCGAAGAAGCGAAAGCCTATCGTGGCCAAATCATCATGAATACCGAGGAAGAGATATTCTTCCCCAGCTTGACAGTCGAAGCAACCATCGATTTCGCCGCGCGCATGAAGGTCCCTTTCCATTTACCTCCCGGCATAAAAACTCGCGAAGAATACGCCCAGTTCTACAAAGACTTCCTCCTCCGCTCCGTCAACATATCCCACACAGCACATACAAAAGTCGGTGATGCTTTCATCCGCGGTGTATCGGGCGGCGAGCGAAAGCGCGTGTCGATCGTGGAGTGTCTTACCACTCGAGCTAGTGTGTTTTGCTGGGATAACTCTACGCGCGGTCTTGATGCGAGCACGGCGCTGGAGTGGGTGCGAGCTATACGCGCCATGACGGACATTCTGGGGTTGACTACTATTGTGACGCTGTATCAGGCTGGCAATGGGATTTACGAGCACTTTGATAAGGTCCTTGTTCTTGATGAGGGGAAGCAGATCTTTTATGGCCCGCAGAAGGATGCTGTTCCGTTCATGGAAGATCTTGGATTCGTGAGGGATTCGGGATCGAACCGGGGGGACTTTCTGACAGGTGTTACTGTTCCGACGGAGAGGCGTGTTGCGCCTGGGTATGAGAATACCTTCCCCCACGACGCAGAAGGTGTCCGCGCTGCTTACGACAGATCGACTATCAAGAAGAGGATGGTTGAGGAGTGTCAGGCATACCCCATCAGCACAGAAGCAGCCGAGAACACAGCAGTCTTCAAAGAGATGGTCTCCCGCGAGAAGCAGCGCTACGTCCCCGCCTCCTCTCCCGTCACCTCGAACCTCGCCATGCAGATCCAAGCCGCTGTAACACGACAGTATCAGATCATGTGGGGTGACAAGTCAACGCTCTTCATGAAGCAGGGCGCGACTCTCATCCAAGCCTTTCTCGGTGGATCGCTATTTTATTCTGCGCCGGATAACTCAGCTGGTCTCTTTCTGAAAGGTGGTGCTTTGTTCTTCTCAATCCTGTATAATGCCCTGTTAGCATTATCGGAAGTCACGGATTCTTTCACTGGTCGACCGATCCTTGCGAAACATCGGTCTTTTGCACTATATGACCCGGCAGCTGTTTGCATCGCACAGGTTGTTGCTGATTTACCCATCCTGGCTTTTCAGGTCATTCAGTTCGGTCTTGTTCTTTACTTCCTCGTCGGTCTGAAGACTACAGCCGGTGCGTTCTTCACGTACCTTGTCACCAACTACATTACCGCTCTGACAATGACGGCGTTCTTCCGCTTCATCGGCGCTGCGTTCCCGACCTTTGATGCAGCTACCAAGGTCTCTGGTCTTTCTATCGTCGCGCTGTTTGTCTACATGGGATACATGATCATAAAGCCCGAGATGCATCCCTGGTTTTCTTGGATCTTCTGGATCAATCCCATGGCTTACGGCTTTGAAGCTCTTCTTGGGAATGAGTTTCATGACCAAGAGATTCCTTGTGTTGGTCCCTACCTTATCCCCAACGGCCCAGGTTATGTCGGAGGCAATGGAGGGCAATCGTGCTCTGGCGTTGGCGGCGCTGAACCTGGCGCTGCTTTTGTCACAGGCGACGCTTACCTCTCGAACATGTCCTTCAGTCACAGCCATATCTGGCGCAACTTTGGCATCAACTGCGCCTGGTGGATCTTATTCGTTGGTCTAACTATCTTCTTCACATCGCGATGGAAGCAAGTCGGCGAGGGAAGTCGAAACCTCCTCATTCCCCGGGAACAACAGCACAAGTCCAAGCATCTCTTGCCCTCCAAGGACAGCGAGACGCCAACGGAAAAGACGCGCGCTGATACCGGAGCTGGAGCTTCTGATGGTGAAGTTGACACAAACCTCATGCGCAACAAGAGTATCTTTACCTGGAAGAACTTGACATACACCGTCAAAACCTCGGACGGCGACCGGGTGCTTCTTGATAACGTGCAGGGATACGTTAAGCCCGGTATGCTCGGCGCATTGATGGGTTCCTCTGGCGCCGGTAAAACAACCCTTCTTGACGTCCTCGCCCAGCGCAAAACCGAAGGATCAATCCACGGATCAGTCCTGGTCGATGGCCGACCTATCCCCGTGTCCTTCCAACGATCAGCTGGGTATGTCGAGCAACTCGATATCCACGAGCCGTTAGCAACTGTCCGCGAAGCCCTTGAATTCTCTGCCCTGTTACGCCAGTCTCGCGATGTACCCACCGAAGAGAAATTGCGCTACGTCGATACCATCGTTGATCTGTTGGAGCTGAACGATCTCGAACACACCCTTGTCGGCCGTCCTGGAAATGGCTTGTCAATCGAACAGCGGAAACGCCTTACCATTGCTGTTGAGTTGGTTGCGAAGCCTAGCATCCTTATCTTTCTGGATGAACCGACGTCTGGGCTTGATGGGCAGGCTGCTTATAATACGGTGCGCTTTCTCCGAAAGCTCTCAGCTGCTGGACAGGCTATCCTGGTGACGATCCATCAACCATCTGCCCAGTTGTTTGCGCAGTTTGATACGCTGTTGCTACTTACTAAAGGTGGAAAGACTGTGTATTTCGGTGATATTGGCGACAACGCTGCTACTGTCAAGCAGTATTTCGGCCGTTATGGCGCACCATGTCCACCTGAGGCCAATCCTGCTGAACACATGATCGACGTTGTATCAGGCGAGGATGGCCCGTACAAGGACACAGACTGGAACCAGGTTTGGCTACAGTCGCCAGAACACGACCAACTCACCAAAGATCTGGACCACATGATCTCAGTAGCAGCATCCCAACCCTCAAGCACCAACGACGACGGCAACGAATTCGCTGCGTCGATGTGGACGCAGGTCAAGCTCGTAACGCACCGAATGAACGTCTCCCTCTTCCGCAACACAGAGTACATCGACAACAAATTCGCCATGCACATCAGTCTCGCGCTCCTCAACGGGTTCACGTTCTGGCAGATCGGCGATAGCTTGACAGACCTGCAGCAGAACTTGTTTACCGTGTTCAACTTTATCTTTATCGCGCCGGGGATTATCGCGCAGCTGCAGCCGCTGTTTATTGATCGCAGGGATATTTATGAGGCGAGGGAGAAGAAGAGCAAGATGTATCACTGGGCGCCATTCGTCACTGGGTTGATTGTGTCGGAGGTGCCGTATTTGCTTGTTTGTGCGGTGCTGTATTATGTTTGTTGGTATTTCACTGCTGGGCTTCCGACTGGTGCTGGACATGCGGGTAGTGTCTTCTTTGTCGTGGTAAGTCTCCCATTCGCAACGGGTAATGTTTAGGCATAGCTAACATGTTTCAGGTGATGTACGAAGGTCTGTATACGGGAATTGGGCAGATGATCGCTGCGTACACTCCCAACGCGGTGTTTGCGTCGCTCGTCAACCCTCTGGTCATCACCACCCTCGTCTCTTTCTGCGGCGTGATGATCCCTTATAGTCAGATTGTGTCATTCTGGCGATACTGGTAAGTGACATACTCACATGATATCACAGCATCATCACCTAACATGAGTCATAGGATGTACTACATCGATCCCTTCAACTACCTCATGAGCTCGCTCCTCATGTTCACAACCTGGGACAAGCCCGTCCACTGCAAACCCCACGAACTTGCCGTCTTCGACCCTCCGCCCAATACCACCTGTGGCGAATACCTCTCCGAGTATCAGAGTGGTATGGGCAAGGCCACCAACCTCCTCAACCCAGAAGCCATCACCTCTTGCCAAGTTTGTCAATACACCTCTGGTGCGGATTTCCTTCGAACATTGAACCTTAAGGAAGAATATTACGGTTGGAGGAATGCTGGTATTGTTGTTGCGTTTGTGATTGGTATCTATGGACTTGTCTATCTCATGATGAAACTCAGGACTAAGGCAACCAAGAAGGCGGAGTCTTAAGAAACAGAGGGATAATATTAGAATGGTTGGAATGGCGTACCCTGCTACTTCTCTTCTTTGTCTTTTTGCTTGACGACTTTTGGTCGTAGTTAGCTTAGTTTTAGATATTATTTCGTTTTGAATGGATATTAATTACTCTGGGTAAATTACTGTCCCGGCCGCGTGAACTTGTTGTTCCTGTTCCTCCAAACTGCATTGGAGATGGCCAGAGGCTCAACAGCGGGGTCTGTCCACTAAAGCATCCGCTAACTCGGCTTGTCACAGTGGAGAGGCCTATTAAACCACAGCGAAATCACGGGCAGTGCTCCCCCAGGGAGCAAGAAAACCTCTGATGTTAAACTAAGGTGCCAAAAATGGCCAATAAGAGGTCTACTAAATCTATACTCAATTGCCCTGAATTATCCCGAGTCTTTTCATTTCTTAGGATAGAGGTCCTATGTTTTCTTACCTCATTGTTCTCATTTCTGGCGCCATTTTGCCGAAAGTCCGGACCTCTCACTCGCCACAATTGTCATGGGGTTAACATGTTCCCGCCAAGACGCGGCTCAAATAATAAGGTCCGCCATTATCTTCACGCAGTAAGCAAAGAGGCAACAGATCTAAACTGTTCTTAGCAAGCCACATCATAGAAGAACTGTTGGTACCAGGATGTTAAGATAACTCATTATTGGTCGGTTTGCAATACCCTTGTCTGTTGCTAATTTGATTGGACACGGGCGGGATCAGGCAGGCTGTCACATCAGAAAAAACAAGAAAAAAACAAATGTTCTCCTTTTTCTTCTTTTCTTTCTTTCATCTACTGGCATGTGTCGTGGAGAAGTGATTCTGTTGATAAATGGCCCATTGCCATGTCGCTGATCCTCTGAAGCGCCGTTGACTGTGTGTACGCTATTGTCTCGTTGACTGATTCAGTAAGCGACACATCCATCGCTCTTCTTGGCTAGCCCAGCGCTGCATAGCGTGAACTATCCCAAAACCGCCTGAAATGGAGGGCCATCCAATACAACCCTCAGAGCGAATTCCCGCCATCCAGGAATATTTGGTACGATGGATAGCCCAAATTCATCCTGTAAAATCACCAGAGGAAGAGTTTCAAGAAAATATTAAGAGAGCTCAAGATTCATTCAACAGCCTAACACACTCGTCGCAAAACTCATGCGACAAACTCGATGAAATTCTTGGCTGTGGCGTTCGCATCAAAGAGCTTATGGCGTTACATGAAGATACTAAGCAACAAAAGGAACACGATTATCAGCAGAAGCTTTTGGACCAGCAGATGTCCCTCGGTCTTGAACTTCTAGACCTATTTGGTTCTGAACTTGGTAAAAGGTTATGCAAGAATTGGTGCGACCGGGTCGGTCACCCTCTTTCAGCTACTACTGCTCAGTCAGACACTATACCAGGCTCCGTCGACGCCCACCAACCTGAAGGTACAACTGCCTCGTGTTCAGCTCCCATACAAGACCCTCTTACCCAGCCGACAAGCACAAAAGAAACGCCGGCGCAAAGCACGAACGACTCCATACCTAGCCCTCCCAACACCGAAAATGCAAGCGAGCCATCCACCCGCCCGAACGAACTACACAGAATCGACCAGAATGCCTCATCAGGTCCCCAAAAGAGACCAGTTGACTTCCCCGAATCCCCCGAATCTCGTCCAACCCGTCCAACGAAGCGCGTCCGATCGGATATAACCCAAGGGCCTCTTACAGGCGACAGAACCATTGAGTTCGAACAAGTCTACCAAAACGGCCAGGCCGAGCCCAAATATGTCATCATCAAGCATAACAGGTTCTGGTATATCCTCGAGTGCAAGAAGCACAGACTACATTTCAACAATCATCCCATTCGCGGTGCCCTGAAGCATCTTCGGGGTAAGAAGCATAACCAGGCTTCTGTCAATTACGAAGAAGCCATTCGCGCTCTTGGAACTCGTGTTCTTCACTGCGATGAGGATCAAGTCGCTGAAAATAACGCGGTTGCGCGAAAACCTGTTTATTCTCAGATGGGTCGGCCTGTCAGTAGTCTTTCCCCCTCAGTTGCTCACAGTCTTCCTACGCGGAGTAACCAGAATTTCACCGAGATTGATCCCAAGCCTGGAGAAGTGTACACGACCTTTTGGACCGAGACAAAGCAATTCTTTGCCATTGTGGTTCTGCCTTGGCGCAATATCGGACAGCTTGGTAAAGACTTATCGCTCACTGTCAAGGACACTGTTCTCATCAGGAACGTCCCATCCTGTTATCAATACAACCATGTTGATAAGTCATACGAATGGGCTCCGGCCTACCGCCCCGATGGACAGCACTACCCAAAGAGGAAATATCCCATCATGTATTTTGATGCGCCAGTGTTTCCGGGGGAATGTCGCGTTTATTGGGTTGCTGCACGCGAGTTTCGATTATACGATCCCCAGGTTGCTACTATCCCGTTCAAAGGGATCGTGGATGGCTTTATTGCCTCGAGAAATAGAAGTAGTGATGAATCGGGTAAGTCGTGATGGGTGAGCTATCTGGACCCTGCTAACCGTCTTCTTTTTCAGTCCCTCATACCGATGCCGCACAAGGAAGCCTTAGCGATGACCGACCGACTGCCGAAATATTCCCCCGCGAAGAACAAACTACAGGCGTCCCCGGTCGGAAGATCATTGTCATTGATGACGATAGCGACGATGAAACAGGAGATCGTGAGCCATGGCCTGATACACCCGTCGGATCTCCTGTTCCCAAGACTGAACCTCAAGAAGAGCCTATGACAGTGGGTAATGCCCAGCAAGACACAAGTACCAACCACGGCAATGCGTCTTCACAGCAGGCGTCGAAGGCTGGGGTAGCGAATCATAGTCAACGTCGAATAAGCGAAGATGTGAACTCTCATGACAACATGATCGACTCGGCAGAGTTCGTTCGGCGTTTAGACAACGCTAGTCAAACGGACTCTATCCTGTTAAACCCTGGTCATGCTCAGCAACCCCAGGCAACTCCTGTTGGTGATGCTACATCGTCTCAATGGCCTCCGGCGTTGTTAGCCGAAGAGAACGAACCGTCCCCAATTGACAACACGAATTTCCACTCGCATCAGCTACCTCAACTTGCGACTACGGACACCCGTGCCCCTGAAGCCATCATGACCCCGCTGCCTCGTAACCAGAACCCACCAGACAGCTCTCAGAGCCAGCCTGCCCAAACAACAGAATTGTACGGCTACTTCAACCAAGCGCGAAGTGCATCATCGCAATGCCGACTTGATAGCAACGGTCGCCTTAAATGGATTGCTCCGAAGACCACGGCTGGGATAGCTAGGAAAGAGATGGGCAAGAGTGCTCGTCAACATCAAGAGTCTCAGGCACGGATGCAGAGCTTTGGCAAATAGCCCCAACCCGCGCAGCAGTAGCAGTCAAACCCTCGACTTATGCCATTGTATGGTAGTAGGCTATGGGTCTCAGGTAATAGCGCTGCATTGGGAAAAGCTATAATCACCTAATTGAGTAAAACAGAGGGATAAGATAATAAATAGAGGAAGTCTATACAAGGATTTACTTATGCTTTATTAATATCTTTATATATATTATAGTATTCTTTCTTAATAATAAT
>JABSSZ010001438.1:0-12677 GCA_013755755.1 Fusarium sp. NRRL 25184
CCGCTCTAGGTGTGAAAGAGTCAAATCTCTTGGCTTCTTGACGTCTACCTATCTTAGTCTTTAGGTCTGCGCGGCGATTAATAAACTTGTTCACCTAGTTGCGTCCCAAGTTAGGACGTTCGCCCTGCTGCCTCAACAAGCCCATGACACAAGCGCGGATCTGACTGTGGGACGGAGCATAGCCCAAGGACTCCTGACGGAGAATCCAGAGAGCCAGCCTATCCTCTTGGCTTTTGGACAAGCGTCGATGAGGGTGGATCTGCTCTTTCACGGCCCCGCGGCCGTCAAGTCTGTCTATTAGAGTGCTCCGAGGCACTCCCCGTCTATGAGCGGCTTGAGGGGGCGAAAAGCCATTATCAGTAACATCCAATATAGCATCTGCCATGTCTTCCTCTGTATATTTCCATCGAAGTCTCGATCTAGGCATTTTTTTGCCGTTGTCGCAGAAAAATGCCAAAAAATATAGAAAAGAGCGGTAAGGAAATTGATAATTAAATTAGCACTATTTCCATAGCACGATATGCATACATCGCGTACCCCGCACAGCCTTAGAGGGCTGCAATCGTTAACTCTAATCATTTCTATAATCAGCAAAGGCATTGTCCTCCAAGTAGCTATTTATATTGGCCAATATTTGTGTAAGTGAAGTTGATGAGTTTTGGTGAAGCGTTTTTTATTTTGGTTGCCGAAAGAGGGGTGATGCCGAAAGAGGGGTTGTGGATGGTACCATGCAGATTTTATGTGCTGTCCCCTAATTGCATAAAGTGATCCTGGATACATCAACCATGGCTGTGCTTAGATTGCTGCTATAAGCAAGATTTTAGCCGTTTAGATGTTTCCATCGCGATTGATGTAGGCAGGGAATGCCCATTCCAGTACTCAAGTTAAACATTGCCTACAAGTTCAAGTCCAGATGTCTTTGGATCATTCAAATCACGGCAGTAGGGCCATTGCAGCCAACCAGCCAGCCAAGGTTTTGCAGCTTCACAATTGTTGCGTTACCAGATCCGGTCTTACCGCGTCCTCCGACGATCTCGGAGTCATCGGTAGTCTCGGGGCCGACTTTCCATCCGAAGGCTCAGGCTCCAGCCCGAAGAGCGTTTCCCGACTCTATGGAAAAACCGAGCTCGTCCGGGCCAAGTGTCACAAAGCAAGCCGTGCATTCAGTGCTTGGACAATGTCCATCTAATCCATTCCTGTTCTGGTATTACATCGTGCCCGGCTTTGAAGTATTTATGTTCCTCCACAAGTTCTCAGAAACATCCTGAACACAATCGACGCATCAATCAGCAGTAAACTTCTTTCATCCAGCATCATGACTTCCACAGACTCTGTTGCAACTACCCCATCTAGCAGCTCAGAAGCTCGACTTGGACCCCCGTTCAATCCGATTAAGCGAGTCCCAAAATCAACAAGCTATGAGACAATTTCCAAAATTATCAAAGATGATGGCGCTGTGGTCATTAACGAGTACATGACCGCTGAGCAGGTGCGAAATTTCAATAGCGAGTTGGATCCGACCATTGCTGCCATGGACACTTGTGGAGAACTCAATCTTCCCGAAGAATTCAAGGCGTTTCAGGGCCATCAGACGAAGCGACTCTGCAACTTGACAACCCTCAGCCGGACTTGGCGTGAAGAGTTGCTTGACGATGATTTTATGCACGGCGTTTGTGATGAGGTTCTGAAAAAGAACATCGGAGACTACTGGATGAGTACGGCGCAGTTGATCGAGATTGGACCAGGAAACGTTCAACAGCCACTTCATCGCGATGCAGGAAACTGGTGGCCATTTTATGTCATGGGTCCTGCTGGTCCTACCTGTTACCTGAACTTCCTCATGGCTTTGACTGACACGACCGTGGAAAATGGCGCCACGAGGTTTATTCCTGGCAGCAACAAGTGGTCATATACTGCAGACTGGCCTAACACTGGATCTGATGATTGGACCTTGCCTGTTGAACTAAAGGCAGGCGATGTCTTAGTGATTGATGATAGAATTGTGCATGGTGGCGGCGCCAATAAGACTAAGGACTTCCATAGAAGAGTTGTTTCTGTGGCGATTACGAGCAGTGTTTTCACTCAAGAGGAAGCGAACTCCTTGGTTATTAAGCCAGAGTTGGCAAAGACTCTCCCAGAGAGGGTCAAGAGATTTTTAGGTTTCCGAAGTCAATATCCTCAAGGCTCACCTGGTCTTTGGAGCTTCAACACTGAAGATATTGGAAAGGTTCTCGGTTACTGAAGGAACCCATCATGTAAAGTCAGAAGTTCTATCGATTCCTATCTCGCCCTTTCTTTCTATTATTCCTGTCTTTCGCGGTGTTGATGTTGTTGGAAGAGAGGGGGCCGGGCAGGGTTTAGGATAATTAGTACTGAGATGCTTATGTGATACATGGGATGAATACTATTTCAGTTTTACTTGTATGATAAGCAATATTACTACTTGTGCCACCTATTGGCTGAACTTGAACCTGTGAAATAAACTATTAGAATATGGCATACAGTGGAGGAAGTACTAAGCAGTAGGGACGGATATTCATACTCAGCACCTAGAGGCTCTAAGGTGGTATAAGTATAAGAGGCGATTAAAAGCCTAGGTTAGGATATATTATAGCCGTTTAGCATTTAGGTTATTATCGCAACTATATCAATACAGATAAAAAACTCCTACTTAGTATAACTTAATATCTACTTCTATAACTAGTAGAAAAGTCAGGTTATATATTTTAATTAGACAGATTATAAAAATAGTAAACAAAAGCTTAGATATATCTATTTCTACCCTGCAATTGAGATTCAATAGCTAATCCCAGTGCAATATCTAAATAAGCTTTATCATTCCATTCTCATCTGTGACCTCGAATCCCTCGATCTCCACTTCCAAGTTTCCTTTCAACACATTCTCCCAATCAGGTCGTGAGGCGTAAATGCAAACCCAAAGCAACTCCCGTTTCTCGTCCTTCTCAAAGCACCAGGGAATAGCCCGGGTAATATCCTTGATTTCTTTTCCATCCTCTGTTTTCCTCACAAGCATTGTTACCAGTCGTTCGCCGTACTTCACCACTTCAATTGTCACGCTTTGAGTGTCTTGTCCTTCAGAAAGAGGATAAAGACTCCAGTCGACCTCTCTCTTGTTTGCGACCGTGCTTCCCCAAGTCTTCCCTTGAAAGGTCTCGACGCCGGTCTTGACGTACAAAGGAGCGGTATTTGCATCACCAGGGTGATCTGCATCAGGGGTCGGAAGTTCCACCGTTGGCCAGACTAAGGCGAAGCCAGCCTGATCCCAGTCTAGAGGATAGCCATCTCGTGCGCGGATGGTTGCTCGCGCGGATCTGAACGACGAAGTAGGGAGAACATATTTGAATAGCGGGGAAGAAAATTGGTGAGGTGGAAGTTTTGGATCTCCAGCTTCCCGTGCAATGTCGGTGTGCGGCTTTGCAGAAAGCTTCATTGGGTTCGTAACAACCGCCCCATTAACGCCGACGAGCTTTTCCATCGGAAGAGACATGGTTGGTAGAATTGTTCCAACTGATTGGAGTTAGGGAGTAACGAACGTAAAAGATCAAAAGGTGCTGCCGTACGCCAAGGATAAATACACATCTTAGAACACAATGAGCCTTGTCGGTTTTAACACGCTATACATCTCGTATGATCGCCGTGCGACCCGAGGCTCCTCGGAGCTTCATGATAATTTCCGTGTGGTATTTTCTGAAGTTTTTCAAATGCTGGAAAAGCCTCCCTATGGAACTGATTACCACTTCACAGTGGCGGACGCTTCGGAATCTCCGAACTGGCAGAGAGCTAAATTTGCGATGCCGAAGGTCCAAAGTGTTCACCAGTCCCCGGATACATGCTATCCACTTTGTAGGATCAGCAATTTAATAGATATTCCGTTGTGTCAACTACTTTCCATTCTTTGGGTAACGACTCGATGATGATTGGTTTAAAATTCCAACATGTTGCCCGTGTTACCCCCAACTGTCCGAGGTCGCTGGTTGCACACTAAATGGCTCCTCCTAAGTGGATGAGACCTCAAATGTTTTGCTAACATAGCACCCTAGAGCATATTGGGTCAAACCTGGAAATCATTGTGCAAACGGCGGCCGCTCTATCCCTGGCTTCTTGTCAACGGATCAGTTCTACTTGTAGATACACATTGAATGTGAAAACTGGAGTCATGCGGTGTTGAGTATTAACATGGCATCCTACCAACGGAGGCAAAGTCCAGTAAGAACAGAAGTCCCCTCGGCTAGCTTGCGAGTCCACATAACGGACGTTTCGATTACCCGTGGTAAAATACTTTCAACTAGTAGTATCTTTGAATACTGTACAGCAATTCAGTCTAGGGTCGATTGGATTACTATGAACTTTACTCCAGAGAAATAACTCAGGTCAAGACATCAGTGGCAACCCTCTCATTCATTAACTTCTCAAGCAATCATACCCTCGCCTACAACGTCGGGGCTAGTCCTTGTATCAACCGCTTCAGCAAGGGTTCTCGCTAGTTTGACATGACGTTTCCGACCCCAAAGGCCCAAAGATAGCGTAAGTGGAGGGCAGCATAATGCCAGTGCCGTCTGCAAATACACACCAGGCTGCAAACCGCCATTCTTGTCGATCATATACCCCTCGCCGATGGTTAGTACGCCACCGAGCAATTGACCCGCCCCCCACATAATGGCAATCGGAAACTCCGGCCCTAGAGGGTAAAAAACTTCGGCCACAAATTCAACCGTGACCGGGGCTGAACCCACCACGCCGATGCCCATGATGACACATACCCCGTACAAGAATCCGACACTCCCAGTTGGTGGAACCCAAGTAAAGGTCAGGAATCCAACGGCCGAAAAGGCAGCCAAGCCTTTAATCACCCATAAATGGCACAGGTACATGTCGGCAAGCCGGGACCCAACAAGCGAGATGGCAAGCCCAGGAAGAATGACAAGACATGCTGCAATGGCACACTGGTCGACAGTAAATCCGTAGGGCATGCACATCTGGAAAATGAGGAACGAAAACGCATTGAAGAGTCCGGACAGAATGGCGAATGGAATCCCAACCAGATACAACTCAACCCGTGTGAAGAGGATTCCTAGTTCTTGACGGTACGAAAGAGTACGGTCATGCGAAGAGGCTACCCCCGGCGGAGTGGGCGGCTTTGCAGGGACAAAGAGGACAAAAGCTCCAACAACGGAGATGAGAATGCTCTGATATAGAATTCCACGACTGACTTCTTTATCTGATTTGATCCAGGCTGTCATGATGAATTGACCGACGGTGCCACCCAACAGGTTCGCGAGTGATGAGACACCTGTTGCTGTTGCTCGGCTCCCAGATTCAAACCAGGTTTCCGAATAGGGAGCGGGGAGAATGATAATAAAGCCTTGAGATGCAGCAATAATGCAGTGACCAAAAAGTGCGAGGTCGAAGTTGTGGATGCGTGTTCCGGAGTACATAACCCACGTGCCAATAACCATGAGCCCACTGGATATCATCATGGCGAGCTTGATGCTTTTTCGCACAGCAACTGAAGCTGGCCAGTTGGCAGCGAGGGCAACGAATAGGAAGGACGTCGAGAACCAGTTGATAGTAGATGCTGAAGTGTCGAAATGCACGGCAGCGAAGTCAACAACGGACGCCATATCGATCCAAGCCACTGAGCAACAAATGTTGAGGGTAAATAGCGCGAGCATGCCGATGAATCTGCGTTTGTAGACCTTTGGCCTCATGCTTTGCTGTTCGGCGATACCCTCGCACACAGAAGTCATCGTATCAACGAGGCCCAAGGCTCCTCCATCAACAACTTTGATATCCTGCGGCTTCATATTGGTGGGAATCTGTGTTAGGTGTCGCAGTTTCTTTACAAATGAATGAGTTCAAGTTAAAGATTTTGGCCAGGATTGACGGGAAGAGGTCATAAAGTACCCAGTTGCTGGGCTGTCGGGATCCGCCTTTAACTTTTACCCCGGACCAGCACGGACAGTCCGAAAGGTAACCCGTGAACTCCTTGTACCTATTAGATCCCGACGAATTGGTCCTTTCCCCGCTTTTGGTCAGAGCTACAGCAGTTGGAGGCTGGCCATGACCTCGCTTCAAGATCTATTCCCTGCTGATGCGGATGGTCAGTATGGAACCCTTCCAGGTGATGTGGAGATAAGGAAAGTGAGATAAGCAACCCTACATATCATGTCAGGAATAGCTTAAAGCGGAACATCCGAGAGAGCGATAACGTTAACAGTTTTCGGTCTCACTTTGGATTTTGCTTATAACAGCCACAATAAGTATAACATACGCAATAGATAAGCATGCGTAGTAAGTAAGTATTTCAATAGCAAATACCTACACGACAACCCAAAACAGTAGAGTCAGGGATACAAAGTAAAAGTAACATGATATAAGGCGTGATGCACTACGCTAAAAAAATACAATCGACATTATTAAAGTCTCAAAGCATCACATCATTGCTATCCTGAACCCTAAGATCAATTAATGAATAAGTTTATACCAAAAACAGCCAACTTCATAGTATTTATACCTTAAAGGCTAGCTGCCTTTATAAGCTCTTAAGAATCTATATTAAATCCTACTGCGAAAACCTTCTTCACGTCCCAAGACACCGTCGTAGTGGACGGAGTGATCTAAATATGTAACATTTAACAGGTCAGGTGTAGCCTCTTTCAAACTCGTGATCCCAACCAGCTGCATAGCCGTTTTAAGCTCATCCCGAATGACTGCATATTGTAGTGAGTGAGTCAGTGATCATAATATGAAAAAGGAACACATGGGAATTACTTACTCTTGAGAGCATGCTCAATGCCCTGCTGCCCGTATACAGCGGCATGGAAGAAAGGCCGGCCGAGGCATACACCTTTTGCACCCAAGCAAATAGCTTTAAGCACGTCGCTGCCACGCCTAACCCCGCCGTCGAGAAACACCTCCATCTTTTCAAGCACCTCTGGGCAATTCCTCCGGATTTCTAGAAGTGTTAGGATACTAGGTGGCGCTGTATCGGTGGCGCGTCCACCATGATTTGAGATGTAAATTCCCTCACATCCATAATGCATGGCCAATTTCGCGTCGTCCGCGCATTGAATACCCTTGACCACGATTGGAAGGCCTGTGACTTCTTTGATCCAAGCCAATTCCTTCCACTCGAGATCAGACGCAATAGTTTGAGAGGCTGATCTTGCTTGTTTGCGCCCACTCCTAGGGGTTTCATTTTTAGGTCTACCGTTGCTCGCAACCTTTACCTCGTATCTTTCGTTTGCTTCCCGTTTAGAGAATACCGGAAGGTCGACTGTGACGATGATCGCTTTCGGTTTGAATCTTCGGACTTCTTCAAGGAGTTTCTGTGTGATAGCCCGGTTCGGGTTTACATAAAGCTGGAAGAAGAATGGATGGCCATTTGGCAAAGCGTTGACAATTTCATCAACAGAATATGATGCCATTGTTGGTATAATGATGGTTGTACCCATCGCAGCGGTGGCCTTAGCAATGGCCAACTCTCCGTCCGGGTGCACTACCATGACAAGAGACGCCGGTGCATTAAAGACAGGCATATCGAATCGGGATCCGAAGATGGAGATGCTGGTATCGCATTGCTTGACGTTGCGAAGGATACGAGGACGAAGAAAGATATGGCGGAACCAGGCGGCATTGGCGGCCATGGTCAAGCAATCATTGGAGGCCCCAGACACATAAGCCAACGCCCTATCAGTGAATGCCTGATTCGCGACGCTCTCGAAGTCGGATAGGTTGAGTAAGGAGTCCAACGGTGGAAGGTCTTTGTAGTTTGTGGTGTCGGTAGTCTCTCTTTTCTCCAAATCCTCTTCGACGAGTTGTCCTATTTCCTTCTCATTCAAGTATTTTGCAATCAAACCTGCTCCATGGACAGCGTTGTATGATTTGCTAGCATCACGCCCAAAATACTCCCGAATGATGGAAGGGCCTCCAGGATGACTTTCGGCAAAGCCAGTTACATCCCATATCACGCCATTGACAACAAGCCACGCACTCTCTTCCTTATCGTGTTGGGCGACCTCAGCGAGGCTGAGTCGTTTTGTCATTGTTCAGTCGGCGCTGCGTCGTTCGTGGACTTTGTTGAGGGGATGCATTGGTTAGAAATTATTTGACGAGAACACTCTCCACGAACCCCGGACTCTCAAAGATGGCCTTAACCAAGCACACACTATGATAAAGGTCGATTGGGTGAACGCCCTCGGAGGACAAATCATCGGCTTACGGAACTCCGAAAAATCCATAATTCGGCCACCAGTTTATAGAGGAGCGATCGCCGAGACTACACGGAATTTCCGAGGGGAGGCTCACTGACCGAAGCACCAAACCAAATTTCCGAGCTAAGGATGGATCCCGCCAGAGCTTGAGTGAAGGGAATAAGCAAGCGCAACCAAAGCTTATTTGTTGATTTATTAATATGAGATCCTACGATCGTGTCTACTTTTACTTTCTCTTTACAGCTCACATTCAACCCGTTGTATCACCTACTGGCATTCTTGTCTGGCTCTTTTGACTAAATATTTAATTCACTCCGTTTAGGATGGCGACAGTCAATCAATTGCAAGCTTCGTACGTCATCGAGGAGCATCCTCTGAATGAACCACGGCCAATCCGAATCATTGTTGTCGGCGCGGGAGCAGCAGGAATCAACTTTGCTTATGCCACTCAAAAGTATCTGAGAAACGTGAGTTTGGTCATTTATGAGAAGAATGCAGCTATTGGAGGAACTTGGCTAGAAAACAAGTAAGCAACATCCACACCGTTTTCTTATCAGAACAGAGCTGACCCAAGATAGGTATCCTGGCATCCGATGTGACAATCCGTCACACAACTATCAATTCTCGTGGAGTCTTAACCCTAATTGGAGTGAATTGCATGCATTCCCCATCTTATTCTGAGTCGAGTAGCTTGCTAATAATGTAAATCGAATGCAGCTATGCAACTGGCCCAGAAATATTAAGATATTTCCAAGACACGGTTAAAAATCACGATTTGGAAAAGTATGTTAAACTCAAGCACAAGGTTACAGGCACGGTATGGAGTGAAGAGGATGGGACCTGGACCGTGGATGTTCAAGATGAGGCGACTGGTGAAGTATTTAAGGACCGTGGAGAATTCCTTATCAACGCTTCAGGGTTCCTCAAGTACGTAATGATGATTATGCTCAGATGAATGGGGTAACTAAAAGTATGAATAGCAACTGGAAATGGCCCGATATTCCTGGACTGAAGACCTTTGAGGGCCAACTGGTTCATACTGCAAACTGGAAAGAAGACATCAATCTACAGGGAAAGACAGTCGCTATCATCGGCAATGGTTCAACGGCGATCCAGTTGTTGCCCGAGATACAGTCAGGTTGGTGCCAAAGAATCTCTTGTTTTCATGCGCACCTAAAAAAGAAAACTGACAATTTTCGGCGACAGAGGCGCAGCAAGTGATTAATTTCATCCGAAGTCCCACGTGGATCACGCCTTCTTTCGCTCAGAAGCATGCTGGGCCAGGAGGAACAAATTTTCAATGTAACAGTCACCGTACGGTCTGGACACGCAGCCAACTGACGCCCCTCCAGATAGCAAGGAGCAGAAAGAAGAGTTCAAAAATGACCCCATCAAGTTTTCAAAGTACCGCAAAGCTCTAGAAGAAGAAATCTCAGCCACTTTTGGTCTGGTCTTGAAAGACTCTGACGCACAAGTGCAGGCGAAGGCTCTACTTACCGAGTACATGAAACACAAGCTGGGTAAAGATAGCCCGCTGGCTGATCGACTGGTACCTGACTTCGGCGTGTTGTGTCGGTAAGTTAACATGATGGCTTCCCAAACGTCTTTTAACGCCGCTGATCACTTTTACAGGCGAGCATCACCCGGTATAGGTTATCTAGAAGCACTGAACGAAGAGAATGTTCGCGTGGTCTTGGATCCAATCGACAGCGTGGTCAAGGATGGCATTCGTGTCAAAACTGGAGAGACAATTCTGTTTGACGTCCTTATATGTGCTACAGGTTTCGATCTGAGTTGGAATCCTCGGTTTCCTATCCTCGGTCTACATGGGTCGAACCTTCAGACCCAGTATGACGTCCGTCCATTTGGCTACCTAGGCATTTGTGCTCCCAAGATGCCAAACTATTTCGGTTCGTATACACTACATCACTTCCCAAGGGAATCAAAGACCTGATTACTGACGAGATATTGTGGCCCAGTGTACTTTGGTCCAAATTCACCCTTGGCCCACGGCTCGGTTTTGCCTTCCTTCGAGCATATCACTACCTATATGATCCGCATGATTCACAAGGCGCAAACAGAGGGATATCACTCATTCGAGCCCTCTGAGCAGGCCATCTCAGACTTTGTGGAACACAGTGACGCTTTTTTCCCACGCACCATCTGGTCCACAAAATGTCGTTCCTGGTTCAAGGGTGGTGTGTATTTCACAATAAGAACTGCCATCTACTAATTTCTGGTACTAATTGCTGTTTTAGGAAAGGAAGACGGACCAGTATATGCGTTGCACCCTGGGAGCAGAGTTCATTGGGTTCATATGATGAATGAACCGCGTTACGAAGACTACATTTGGAAGAGCATCAGCAGGAACAGATTTGCCTACCTTGGAAATGGTTTCTCATTGCGAGAGGTGGAGGGTAAAGATATAACGTGGTTTTTAGATGAGCCAGAAGCCGGATACAAGTCTGTTTTCTATTAGTATTCTCTCAGATCTCAGATACGTGTCGTCATACAATATTGCTCCTGAGACGATAGCCCTCGGTTGTGACCGCGAAATTTTGAAGTCTGCCGAGCTTTGATGATCATGTTAGAGTATAGATATAACGATAGAATTTCCTCAAGCTCTAAAGATAGCAACATCAATATGAGACCTTTCGAAGTTTTATTCTGATAAACTTGGATGTAATGGGTTCATGTTAGGAAGGGATGAGGTTGTTGTACTGAGCCTTGTATAACTTAATACATATCCGGAATATGTCAAACGGGTTCTTGACACACCATGACGGCTGTTATAGCTGAAGTGGCTTGAAACTATGAAGGTGTGCATAGTTGTGTCTTTTAAGGTTACATATAATGGCCTTATATTATATAAATTCGTGTTCATGATCCTGTACTTGGGTAGGGCCTAGAGATCGGCCCCCCGTGCTTTCGTTACTACCTTCGGTATCCGTGCCTCAAGCACGGGGGGTGCACTGACAGGGAAAAGGGGCTGCTGACAGGGAAAAAATTTAGGTACCTCAATTTGGCTGCAAAACCCGCCAAAATTTTGTAGCTTCTTTATATGCATGTCCCCGTTTCCTACACCTATGATGCCTATAATTATTTATCTACCGCAACACCACAGCCTCTATTAATATCACCACCTCAACAACAAATATTAAATCAATTATAACTATTGCAATAGTACTTTAATTAATAAAAAAAGTATGATATCTGAAAGCCTAGAGCTTGCTCTATCAGCATAATAAATATATATTAATCCTTAGACTGGTTTATTATGAATTTCCTGCTTTACGGACTATAATATTGAAGAACGCACTATCGCAGCAAAGGCATTATATCTAGAGGGCTTTTATCCCTCTATGAGAGCCGCTGCATAAGTATGGAAAGTCAACTATAAGAGACTTCACAGTAGGATTAACAGCTATCATCCTATAAGAGATAACAGCGGCAACAGGATGTTATTTAGTAAAGAAAAAGAGAAAGCTATACTTGCTTGGTATTAGAGGAGAGTAACACAGGGGCATCACATACAACAACGCATACTTCGTCAGTATGCGAATTCCCTGCTTAAGGCTACACATCGTGAGCCTTATGCCTTAAGATTCTGGGCTCGCCGCTTCCTCGGGCGGTATCATGAAGTCTTTCATAGGAGAAAGAGCCGTACTCTCGCTGCAAATCGCAAAGCTATGGCAGACCGAGCCAATGTCGAAGAGTGGTTTGCAAAATGGATAGAATTTTTCGAGGGAAACGATATCAACTTCGATAATGTCTGGAATTTCGACGAGACCGGCTTTATAATAGGATATCTAATGAACGGTATTATGATATGGACTTTCCTCGATATCGACTCCCCTCTGTTAACTGATGCACATACGACTATTAGTATGACTATCGTGGAGTTAATATCTGCAATAGGAGGAATCATAGCCCCGTGTGTTATCATGCCCGGCATACAGATTCCCTCCCGTTGGGTGGATAATGACCTAGACGAGCAGGCTATGATAGTCATAACACCAAAAGGCTATATCGATAATATCACGGCACAGGACTTCTTTGATCATTTGAGAGACTTACCCGGCCTTAAAATACATCAGATCTTCGAGTTATTCTTTATGATGGATGTGAAAGTCATTTTACCAAAGAGCTTTATTAGAAAGCTCTAGATGCGAATATTATCTTATATTCCTTCCCTCCTCATCTGACACATATACTTCAGCCGTTAGATGTTGGATTATTCAGTACATATAAGCATTGGCATCAGGAAGCCTTACTCAGGGAAATCGCTGACGGTGCTACGGACTTCAATAAAGCTGACTTTATGTTTCATTTACAGGAGATTCGCCGCAAAGCTACTAAGAAAAGTACTATCATCTCATCGTGAGCAAAATCCGGCATCTATCCTCTTAATCCCTCTGTTATTATCAACAAAATGGTCAACCC
>JABSSZ010001440.1:0-21361 GCA_013755755.1 Fusarium sp. NRRL 25184
TATAAGAACTTTACTCTAAACTTAAGATGTCTTTTAGTGTCTTGTGTTAAAATTGTAAATTTTATTCTAACTTTATAAACTCTAGGTACGCTTAGATCAAGACACCCTTTGAACTGTCGCCAGACTTTTATTACCTGCTTGTAAGTCTTCTATTCTTGGTGCTCAAGCTCCTGCGTCTGCTCAGCCTTTTCAACGCGGCGCTCCAGATCCTGACCGGCGGCAAACTTTGTCTGATCCATAAGAGGAACGAACAAAGGCGCCTCCGTGAAGAGATATCGCATCTCCTCAAGAGGTCGGTTAGCGGTCTCGGGGAGAATGGCCCAGAAGTAGAGGGCGTTGGTAAAGTTGCAGACCTAATTCATCAGTATGTGCTACAGGTGAAATTGAGAAAGGGAACTTACAATGAAGAGGATGTACCATCTCCAGCCAATGCCGTGCTTATCGTCAAGAGCAACAGAGGTAGTCTGACCGATCATGGTGTTGAAAGCGAAGGACATCATAGTAGCCAGCGACACACCCTTGGCACGAGTCTTCATATCGAAGATCTCAGCGGGAATGATCCAGGACAGAGGACCACATGTAGCGCTGAAGGAGAAGTTGTAGATCCATGTGACGACGATGAAGCCCCATCCAGCTGCACCACCACCAGTGCTCTCGGATCCAGGAGGGAAACTAGCCAGAAGAACAGTTGCGATGATGAAGGTGATGCAGTTGAGAATGTTACCGCCGATCAGAGGCCAGCGACGTCCGGTTCTGTCAATGACGAGCATGCAGATGAATTGAGCGACAAGGGCGATGACGGAGGAGATCATCTGGTATCGAAGGGTCTCGTCACCCTTGATCCCGATCTTGGCGTAGATTTCGACAGAGTAGTACTGAATAGCGCTAACGCCGGTCATTTGCGCAGCGACTTGCACGGAGATAGCAAGCCACAGACGTCGAAAGCACGACTTATCGGTGAAGAGCTCACTGTAGCTCTTGGCAGAAGCCTCATGCTCCATCGCAAGACGTTCCTGGATCTGATCAAACTCAGCCCTCACCCAGGTATCGTTGATATCACCATGCGCGTGAAGTTTAGCGAGCGTTTGAAGACCCTCGTCAGCACGGCCGTGGTCAATCAGCCAACGAGGAGACTCGGGGAAGAAGAGGATCAACGCGGCGAGAATCACGGCTGGGAGGTTCTGGATACCAAGGGGGATACGCCATTGGCCCGAGTTGTCGTCGCCGATACCAGTGTATGTCCCGTAGCCGATTGCTGAAGCGACGAGGGCGCCGACGCCGAGCATGAATTGCTGGAGGGCTGTTACACGGCCACGTATGTCAGGATGGCAGAGCTCTCCCTGGTAGACTGGGACGATCATGACGAGAAAGCCGACACTGAACGCGTTAGGTATAAGTGAGTTTGTGGGATTGGGGGAGACATACCCAAGACCAGCGAGACAGCGGCCCGCGTAGAGGTAGTTGATGTGATCAGCAGCAGTCTGAAGACTACCACCCAGAATAAAGATCAAAGCACCGATCATGATTGTCCATTTTCGACCGAGACGATCACCAGCATAACCAGCGAACATGGCACCAAAGAAAGCACCGCCCGTGAAGACAGACACAACAGCACCACTGTACTCATTAGCTTGACTCAAACATAACGGGGAGATGAAACGTACGTAGCATTAGGATCATCGCCAAACTTGCTCTTAAAGTTCCCAGAGGCGATGACCTCGGCAATTACACCGAGATCATAACCATAGAGAAGAGAGCCTAGAGAGGCGAAGACTGAAACGAGGAGCTGATACCACTTTGGTGGAAGAGCCATGATGTCGATGATGGTTTATTTACTGAAGTGAGTCAAACTATGAGGCGATCTACTGGTGTATTTATACATGTGATGTTGTAGCACAAGGTAAGGCATCATTGCAAGGGGTCGTTCCGAGTACCCGAGCGTGGAGAGGAACTTTAGAAAAAGGATCATCGAGGCCTAAAGCAAGTTTGAGTTAGGACATGACATCGAACGTGTTTTTTCCCATGGGGTGAGATAACTCTAGTTGGAAATATGGGGTCATTGCGGGAGAAATTGCCCATGGGGATTTGATGCGGAACGAAGTTTTGTGGAGTTGTCACCGAGTAGAGGAGCTTCACCTGTCAACACGGAGATTATAAACCATGCAATCCCCTTCCGATTGGAGCGCACAAAAAGTGCGGCTCTGTACCGCTCCGCGTATACGTTGGTGATACTATGACTGGTGCGCAAAGTTTTTGCTTCACTTACACGGGTTAGGCGAAGACTCGACAGTGGAGACGCTTCCGCACTTGGATCTCCCGGCCGAGAATAAAGATTTAAGTCCACGCTGCGAAGGGTCTCGTGCTGCGGAGAGGACAAGCGCGCCAATTAGAGGGGGTAAAAGGTGGGTTAAGAAACGGTTTATACAGGGTTTAAATAAGCGTAGTGACATGTTGCGTCTGAATGGTTATTGTCTAAGATGAGGGGTTCGCCGTACTTGACCGTTAGTATGGAGATGGGCAAGAATCAGGCATAAATTGATTGACTTCTCTCTTCTCTAATCTGTTATTTTTGTAAAGATTGTTGTTGAGTTTGTCTTGTAAAAAGTTCAGCAAAGATGGCTACGTTTACTCGCATTGCTGACGATGAGCGTCCCTCCATCTCGGTAGATCCCAGTGCCATCATCTCCAAGATCGAGGATAACATCTATGGCGGTTTCACAGAGTAAGTCCAGCCTCACCCTCAGCTCACCTTACGAATCACACCCTGACATATACAGGCACATGGGTCGCTGCATCTACGGCGGCATCTACGACCCCGGAAATCCCCTGTCCGAAGAGAATGGTTTCCGAAAGGACGTCATTGAGGCCTTCAAGGAGCTCAACTGCCCTGTTGTGAGATATCCAGGTGGTAACTTTGTCGCCACGTATCATTGGCTTGATGGTGTTGGTCCTAGGGAGAAGAGACCTGCGAGGTGAGTGCCTCTTCAGTGAGTCGAGAAGATATGAGAACTGATTGGAGTAGACCTGAGCTTGCGTGGATCGGTACAGAGACCAATGAGTTTGGCACAGATGAGTTTCTCAAGTGGTGCGAGGTTGTAGGCACTGAGCCTTACTTTGCTCTGAACTTTGGAACTGGTAAGTCTCATATCCCCCACCAAGAAACACAAACTAACTGAGTTTAGGTACTCTCGATGAAGGTCAGTCTAGCCATCACCTCTCAACACTAAATACTGACTCTCTTAGCTCTCGCATGGGTTGAGTACTGCAATTCCGACAGACCAACATACTACGCCAACCTCCGCCGTCAAAACGGCCGCGAGAAGCCCTACAACGTACTCCATCCCCTCTCCTCTCCGCTCCTGACACCATCGCTAACACTCTCAGGTCAAATACTGGGCCCTCGGAAACGAAATGTACGGTCCCTGGCAAGTCGGCCAGATGACAAAGGAAGACTACGCCAAGAAGGCCTACCAATGGGCCAAAGCCATCAAACTTCTCGATCCCAACGTCGAGCTGATTCTCTGCGGCGAAACGGGCCACAGCTCTTGGGACGCGTATGTTATCAAGGAGTGCATCAAGTTTGACATTCACGGCTTGGGCGGAAGTACGACTGCTAGTCTTATTGATCAGCATAGCATTCACATTTACACTGCCAGTGAGGATCACTACAAGAACGCTACTGGTAAGTTCTCATTTTCTTGGTTTGAATGTTGGAATGGAGATATTGATCAAGGTGTAGCTCCTCGTTCTGCTGAGCGTGCTATCGAGATCACAGCTGGTCTCATTGACCTCGCTCGCATCGAGAACAAAGTCCCCCCCTCCGTCCGCCGTCAAAAGATCTGCTTCGACGAGTGGAACGTATGGGATCCCGTCCGCGCCCCCGGCGAAGAAGGCGCCGAAGAGAAATACAACCTCTCCGATGCCCTCGCCGTAGCAATCTGGCTCAACGTCTTTGTCCGCCAATCCAAGCACATGGGCATGGCCAACATCGCCCAAAGCGTAAACGTCATCTCTCCCCTCATGACCACAAAGGACGGTCTTCTCAAACAACCTACGTGGTGGTCTTTACTGCTGTATAGCAAGTACATGCGCGGATCTACCATCGCTGTTAATGTTCGCGCTGGCGAATACCAGGGCCCTACGCATCCGGAGTGGATTCGCGGTGCTATTGAGACGCCGTGGTTGGATGTTAGTGCTGCGCTTGATAAGGATGGTGTTGTCAACCTTGCTGTTGTGAATATCCATGAGGAGAAGGACTTTGAGACGGAGCTAAGGGGCTTGACGGGTGGTAAGGAGGTTGAGGTTCATACTGTCAGTGGAAAGGACGTCAAGGTTGTTAACACTGCTGAGAAGGAGGAGGTTGGCATCAAGGAGTCCAAGTGGAATGGCGAGGGCTTGTTCACGTTCCCCAAGCACTCGTTTACTCTGCTGCGCTGGAAGCTGTAGACCTGGATAGATCAACGAGTTGGTTATAGAACAATAGAAATGGAAATATCTGATCAAGGTTGAACTTTCTCCTGGTTCTTACACTCTCCTGATTCATTTCTCATTTCTGACTCAGTCCCTTGTTACATGCCAACTATCAATTCAAACTGTCCGTAAAGTCCAGTGGCCCATTACTCCAACATCCCAAGAAAACGCCAATAAGCCTCCTATTTCGCAAGTAACTCATCAGCAAACTCCCCAACCCTCTGCCTCAACTGATCCAAAACTCCCTCCTCAACCCAAAAATGTCCCGCCGTCTCAATCTCCCTCCCTTTAAACTGTGATCCCATCTTCCCCTCCATCTTCGCCTTCCAACTTCTAAACTTCCCCACAGGTGCAAACCCATCTTCATCTCCAAAGATCACTAGTGACGGATTTCGAACCAGCTTTTCTTCCGCCGCTACATCCTGCAGATCTTTGTTCTTCACCAGCGCTGAAGGAAGGAGAGACATTGTCGCCAGATGTGTGACCACGCCTTGGGGAGGTGAGATCATGAGATAAGCAGGTCGTGGCATGGCGAGATCCGTAATCCGGGGGAGATGCTCGCCAGGTTCAGGTGGTATGATAGTCGTGGGTGGATTCTGCGAAACGTTTCTTGAGTGTCTTCCAACTCTCGCCTTGGCGATAAAATCGTGAACACCCTTTCTGAACCTCTCATCATCCAAAGAAAAGCTCCTCCTTGCGCTTGAATGACTTCGTCGTGGACTTCCGCCCTCATCGCCCCCGATTCTCACACCTCGCTTACTCCTCCCCCGCGCTGACCCCTCCATCATTGCGGCACGGGCACTCGCAAGCACAATATTCTGCTGCTCAGCCAGATGCGCAGCTCGAAGTCGAACTTCTGCAGCATCTGAGCCTGCGATGGGTGATATGAACGGTTGGAGAATTGCGTCGAGGGGTGGTATTTGCGTTACGATCATTGCGCCATAGGAGTAACCCCCCATGAGCAATATGGGTCGTGGTCGAGGCGCTGAAGTGACAGCTGTGTCTAGACTGATCGGCGCTTCTAACCTTGTCGGTGTCGAGGGTTCGCTGTGGAGGGTATTATCGATATGAGGTCGGAAGGGATCGAGGTCGTGAACATAGTGTAGAACAAAAGCGACAACGGTAGCATAATCGTCTCGTTCGGGTTTCGCAGTCCATGAAGTCCGTCCCGCCGATCCATGTGCACCTCTATACAATCAGCCCAAGTCCCGCAAACCGAACAATCACCTACCGAAAGTTAAAAGTCCCTACCAAGAAACCCTTCCGTAGTAACTGCGCAGCTGCCTCTCCAACCACAGGGTCATCATAGCATCCTCCCATGGGCGCATAAGGATGAGCCACAACAGCAGCATGTTTCAGCCATGTTGGAGCTTTTGGGTTTGCAGACAGCGAGAGGGGATGGTAGACTCGACAGTCGAGGGTTATACCATCGTGGATGCTGGGGAGAGTTAGTGTGAGTGTTGGTTCTGGAAGCATTTTGGCCGTGTCATGACATGGTGAGAGGGTTCAATTGGGTTTGGAGAAGCAGGAAATGGGAAAGGTCAGGATGACATGGGATTGTGCAAGATAAGCCTGAGCTACGTCAAGAGCTTGCGCACAGACGGGGAAAACAGCCGAGATCCGGGATAATCACAAGTAAAAATAGCCCGCCTCAACCACGTGGCTTACATTTAAATATCATAACGACAGTCACTCAATTAGGAATACAAAACAGAAAACATACTATTAATGCTCATATATAGGTATCTTCTATATCAAATCTAATCTCATTGAGCCTTCTTCTCTCCCGCATCCTTTGCCCTCTGTCTCCTCCTCTGAATCCACCCTCTAAGCTCGTTAATAAGTCCCATAACCAATGGAACACCCACAGGTCCCAGCAACGGTAGATACACCGCAATCTTATGCTCATCAGGGAAATACAGCTGCCCAACCATGCTCTTCTCGAAAAACGCTCGCTCTGCCTCTTCCTCTGCGATTCTAGCGTGCAAGAGTCCAGAGGGAGCGCCGAGACTGGCGCATGCTTGTTGAAGATGCTCCATTGTTGATGCGACTCCATCAGCGACACTGTGGGGAATTGAGATTGAGGGGAGGGCGAGGGACAGACGAGCGAGAGAGCCGAGGGTTGATGAGGCACGGAGGAGGAGATCTGCTGAACGGATGCGGGAGAGCGTGGATAGTCGCAATGGGAGGGAACCTGATTGAGGCGTACCCAAGAGTGACAACAAATGTCCAGTGAATGTGAGCATTGGCTGCTTGAGTGTTTCACTGGATACATGCGTCGTTGTCTCGGGGAGCGAAAGAAGGTATACACTGCCCCATTGAGGAAACATCCACGACTGTGACGTTTCGGTCTCCGAATCAAGGCCAATCTTCTGGTCGCCAACGTAGATAACAAAGTTGACAGTCGGAGCGCCTGCAATTGAAGGAGACAGAGGCCATTCAGCGGCATTGATGAAAGATGCAAGATCCTCCTTACTCAAAACCTGTGATTGAGCACCAGGTGTCGCATAGAGCTGAACCTGAGTATCGATCGTAAAGTTGTGTATTGGGCCTAGCACATCAAGCATTGGCTTCATGTACTCCTCAATCGCCTTCTCAATATCCCACGTGCTCGGTGCTGCGCCGGCTGTGAACAGGGAGAAGGTAAGATGGTATGTTGGAGAGTATCGTAGGGATCGTGTAGTTCGCTTTGACAGCCTATCGACGACCTCAGGGGTTAAGCCCTGAGGTTTGGCATCGGGGGCTGATGATGTCGATAAGAGGTATGAAATGATGGACTGTTCTTCGGAGAATGTCGATTGTAGCTCGTTTGCGATATATGTAGCGAGTGCGGAAGATGACGACGAAGCGGAGGGAATTGCGTTGGAGGGATATGCGATGTTGAGAACAGCCGAGTCGGGATCTAATGTAGCAGAATTGCTTTCGCCAGGCGCAAGTTGAATTGTAAGGGCGACGTGGGAATCATCATCAGCGGCGGGTGAGGGTGAAGCGCCCCCCTTAGGGGCGAGTTGAAGACGCAGATGATGTCCAGAGAAGTCGTTATGGTCGTCAAGAGCATGCTGCGTCAATCGCACAAGATTCTGCGCCTCATTCTCCTGCAGCGCATCCGCTCTCACAGAGATCTGAAGAGGAAACACGGGACGACAAGCCTACCCTTCATTAGCAACCACGTACCAAAACCGTATTGCCATCCCAGGTTTCTGCTCACCTTTCCCTCAGCCCATTGCATCATCCCATCAAGCGGAAGATTTGCTCGGTAAATCGTAGTCGTCTTCCACCATATCGGCACGCCCAGACACAGCACTATCAACCAAAAGGAGACAACGATGCGGGTTCTCCTGTAAATGTCGGATGGTTTCTCAGGGGGCGGTGCGGACGGCGCCGCGGAAGTGTCTTTGACGTCGCCGGGCGCCATTATGCCGTTTCGATTGAAAAATTGAGGCGGGGATGGTGAAGAGGCTCTTATCAGAGCTCCCTGTCGATTTGGATCGATGCATGGAGGGATGGGGAGCTTAGCTACACGACATCACGATATCACGTGAGATCGGGGAGCCTAAGGCCCGACGCCGATGGTTATCTATCAACTGGTCCAACTCAAACCATTGAATGGTAGTGCTAATATTGGTCGATTGTGTTAATAACATTGGTTCTTGAAGCTTATTTTAAGATAAACTTCCTTTTTCCAAGTATTAGTGAGGTAAAAATACAGTTAATTCGGTCTCCTCAGCGGTTGCGCCAAACACTGTTACCTTGCACCGTCAACCTTTCCAACGCTCTAAGCCCCTAACGCTGTCTTTGTAACCCTACCAATCGAACCAAGTTTAGCTTAAACAAAAGAACAAACTCTATTCTTCTACCCACTGTTCTAGCCGTTCTGTTCACTGTAATCGATCAACTGCCTTCAGCGCCGATCCAACACATTAACCCCTGCAAAGGCCGTGCTGACTGCGTCTAACAACGGGCGCTATCGTTAACAGATCGCCAGGAACCATTAACGATCCATAATCCCAATCCCATCTCTCCATACTGCAACTTCTCAACTTCCCCAGATCCTCCCCGCATCAATTCTGCTACGCCTCATTTTCAGCCGAGGCATCACAATCACCTGTTTGAGGTATACAACATGACTTATAACAAGGTTGCAGAAATCTAGTTCAAATGGGGCAATTGTCTCGTCGTGGAGTGCCAGCTGAGCTGCTTGGTACCCTTGGCAGCACAAAAACATTTCTGAGCCAACAAACTCAATGCCAAGCAGTTTGTAACGTTTATAACGTTTATATAAACTCTCGGTCGTCGGTGCTTTAGTGGAGTTGCGCTGTCGTCACCGTCTTATCGCTATCAGACCATCGACCCACGTCAACGACTTTGACCCTTTCTTCATCATCAACTCTTCTTTCTTTTGCATAAACAACAATGCCTCGTAAGTAAATCTACCGAATTTAAAACTCAGCCAGAATCTAATGGTTTAGTCCCTCTTTCAATAACCGCCCCCGCAATCGCGGCATCGCTAGCATACTTCAACGCCCGATCCTCAACATGGTACGACCTCTTCCTCCTGCGCTGCGTAACCATCGCCGCATCACGAATGTACTATCGCGAATGGACCGATCGCCTCAATCTATACTACCTCCTCGAAAAAATAGCCACCAATTCTTCAACCTCTGATCGCGCACTACTTATATTCGAAGGAAAACGTCTGTCGTATAAAGATGTTTACGAACAGGTGCTGAAGTATGGACAGTGGCTGAAGAACGAGGGTGTCAAGAAAGGTGACATCGTTGCGCTCGACTTTCAAAACTCGGATTCGTATATCTTTGTATGGCTTGGTCTTTGGAGCATTGGAGCGAAGCCGGCGTTTTTGAACTATAACCTCTCTGGAGCCTCGCTGGCCCATTGCTTAAAGGCTGCTACGACGAAGTTGTGTATCGTGGACCCCAATGTTGAGGAGAATGTTGGACAAGACGTTCGTGATCAGCTGAATGATATTCGCTTCATTGTCCATACTCCTGAAGTTGAAGCACAAATCGCTGCGACAGAGGGTGTTCGCGCGCCTGACTCCGATCGATCCGAGAAGAGCCTTTCTAGCATGGCTATTCTCATTTACACCTCTGGTACAACTGGCATGCCCAAAGCAGCCATTGTATCCTGGGGAAAGTTGATCGTTGCTGGCTCTATGTCTGAACAACTCCTTGACCGATCAAAAGGCGACATCATGTACTCCGTAAGTTCTCATCCCCTTCTTCTTAAACCAAGCTAATCGTCCAGTCAATGCCCTTATATCACTCCTCTGCAACAATCTTCTCCTTCAGCGCAACTCTCCTTTCAGGAAGTACCCAAGCCCTAGGTCGCAAATTCTCAACCAAGACTTTCTGGAATGAAGTCCGCGACTCAGGCGCAACATCAATCCTCTACGTCGGCGAGACTCTGCGGTACTTGCTCGCCGCACCACCACAGCACGACCCTGAAACAGGTGAATGTCTCGACAAGAAGCACAACGTCAAGGTCGCCTTTGGAAACGGACTAAGGCCAGACATCTGGAACGAATTCAAAGAACGTTTCGGCGTCGAGGGAATCTGTGAATTCTACGCTGCCACAGAGGGAACATTTGCGACCTTCAACCTTAGCAAAAACGACTACGCCGCTGGCGCAATTGGTCGCAATGGCTGGGTATACAACCTCATCATGAGCTTCTCCGTCGCTCTGGTAGAAGTCGACTGGGAAACTGATCTGCCCAAGCGCAATCCCGACACAGGACGCTGTTACAAGGCTCGTACCGGCGAACCAGGCGAAATGCTCTTCCGTCTGCCGTCAGGAAATCCATTCGGTCGCTTCCAAGGCTACTACAACAATCGCGCAGCTACGGAAGCAAAAGTTTTGCGCGATGTGTTTAGTAAAGGAGACACATGGTTTCGCACTGGCGATGTAGTCAGATGGGATAGCGATGGACGCATTTACTTCCACGATCGCATAGGCGATACATTCCGCTGGAAGGGCGAGAACGTTTCCACCGCTGAAGTAAGCGATGCACTGTGTAAACACCCCTCGGTCAAAGAAGCAAACGTCTACGGCGTGTCACTCCCTCATCACGACGGAAGAGCCGGTTGTGCAGCAGTCCATTTATCTTCTGATCCTACTGCAGAGGTGATGTTGGATATAGCTGCTCACGTGCGTGCTGAGTTGCCCAAGTACGCGAGGCCGCTGTTCTTGAGAATTATGAGCGAACTTGGCGGCGGACAGATCACCGGTACTATGAAGCAGCAGAAACATACGCTGCGGGAGGCAGGTGTTGATCCAACTGGTGATAAGAGTCTTGGTGAGCTTTATTGGCTCAAGGGGGAGAGTTATGTACCGTTTACGGAGAAGGATTGGAGGGAAATACAGGGAGGAAAGGCGAAGCTGTAAGGAGTTGCATATAGATCGGATACCCATTGTATAGTTCATTAGCATGATTTAAAATATCGTTGTACTGAACGGATCATATGTGAGAATCGAAGTCTGGCAAAATGTTTAACAAATGAACTCATCAGACGTGATGATAATGCTATTTACTATGAAGTGTTATGTCCATCAATGCTTCATATACGCTCCTACAAAATCCACCTCTTCTACAGATCGTGACTGGGTTCATTACATGTCACAATATTTTCGCCGAGTCCATCCCTACCCCGCCTCATGAATCGCCCTGATCAGCCTATGATCCTGCTATTCCTAGACCAACACGCTGTTGGCCTTGTCCACCTGTGTAGCTTGGTCCCATGCCGTTTCCACCAGCTGCTGTGCCAGTTCGCTCTCTCATCCTCCTGCCCTCCATCAAGCCTCGGAGACCTCGCTTCTGCAGGCCAATTACACTGCTTAATTCACCGTTCCACACAAAGTTGTCGCGTTCACTGCCACCAATTTCCGAGGAACTCCACTCTGATCCGCTCTGGCTTGTTGTAGCAGATAGCTCATCGCTGGAGGGTCGGCTCAGTTGCTGCACATTGGTGTTGAGCGTCAGGCCCTCAGTACGAGTCTGAAGATCCGATGAGAAGCTGTCGCCGGGTGTGTGTCCCAGAGAAAAGTCGGAAGTGGCAGTAGGCGAGCCCACAGGATCCAAAGTTCCAACAAAGAAATTAGGGTTGAGGGATCCATCAATGCCTCGGCCACCGCCAGCTGCCATGGCTGTGGCGTTGAAAACAGCCGCAGCGTTGCGACTGTCGAGCAAGGCGTGAAGTCGCTCGACTACAGCCTCCAATAGTCCATCAATACGGTATGGTCGCGCGATCTGGAGTAGCGAGCAAAGAATTTGCGGGGTGCAAAGAGGAGATGTCGGAGGTGGGAGAGAGCTCGTGTAGAGGAAATGAAGCAGCGCCTGGATCGTAAGATATGTGTGTGGGAGGTAAAGACATCTCGGTCGTGAGTTTGGTGGTAGCGAGTGAGGTGTAGGCGCCGCGTTGATGTTCGTCGGGTTGGCCTCATGGCTCATGGCGCCTGTGGTAAAACTTGATGCTGCGGTGCTTGAAGGGGCACCAGAAGAGCTCAGTGATGAGCCAACAGTGCTAATCATGGAGGATGAGCTGTCTGCCACCCTCGAGTTTGGTGTGATTGTGATAGCCGACGCGCGTAAGGGGTTGCTTGAGAGACCAGATCTAAGGGTCATGGCATCGCTCCCATCCTGTGTCGCCGTTCCCTCCCGTAGAAGCTGCACGAAATAAGGTCCCCATCGTCGTCCGACGATTCTCGAGTTGACTGGAATACGCTCGCCTCCAATGCACAGAATATCCATATCGGCAAGTTCGCGCATGGCGAATGACTTCTCACCAAGCTCCTCGCTCGCCCTTGAGTGGTATCGTCCGCCCGCTGTGTATCCTGCTTTGCGCGCCAAACTCAGACCAGGCCCAGCATAAGGGCTACTGGCTGAGATGAAACCTGAAAGCGGACTTGTCTTGCGGGGATTGTCGTAAAAGCCAAATGCTTCCAACTCGACCATGCACACATTGGAAAAGTTGATACGTCGATGATTATAGTCATCGACGAGACTCCTCTTCCTGTTGCCCAAGATCACAAATGTGTTTCGGCGGTTCCATAAAACTCCACGATTCCAACTGCCCTGGCTGAACACACTTCCTCCGGCATCGATACGGCTCCATGTCAAGGTTCGTAGATCCAGAGCCCAGAGCGCATACTCCTGTCGAGATGAGGTAAGGTACGTGCCACTGACGACAAAATGGGTATCGATAACTCCGCCGTTTGGGAATCGCAATCCTGGTGGCGAATAATTGCCTGACATTGGCCTCTCCGTGAGAGTACCGTCTGGTGCCCGGATTTGTAGCTCGAGCTTAACATCCAAGAAGTTATAATTACAGTAAATCAACATTGAAGCCCCTGGTTCACGAGCTTCTTGGCTGATACCTCCATCATGGCGTTGCATACCGTTCGATTGTCGTCGGCCGAGTTTGGAAGCCACTGAAGGTGGAAGAGGGGCGGTCACACTCCTATATGCGCCCCAGCTTCTGTCCAGAGGCTGTGTTGAGGTCCATTTCAGGCTTCGCAAGTTGAACACGCTGATCTGCTCAATATAGTTGTTCCTGCCATCCTGCCCACCAACAATAACCATTTCTGCACCACCTGAACCATCAATATTAATGCCGATTCGGCCCTCATTAGGGTTGCCAGTCGAAGGATTATGTTGTAAAGCAGAGAGAGGAGCGCGGTGGGAAGAAAAGGTGGCGGATGAAGGAAGAATACAGGCGCAATGGGCGTAGCGGCCCTGGGGAGGGTCTTGTGTCGGGATAAAAGTCCAGGCTCTGGTATTGACGTCGTAGATGTAGATATCAGACATGACAGTGATTTCGGGTTGCTGTTGGTCGCCACCAGGAGGTTGGTTAGGGGCAGGTGACATGCCACCGTAACAAACCATCTTGGTGTCACCCAAAGCGCACATGGAGTGGAAGTATCGAGGTGGTGGAACGTCTCCTGTTGTTTCCAGCTTGGTCCAGTGTCGACGAATCAGATCCAACTCGTACATATCCGATGTCAGAGGAGCAGGTCGACTTCTAGACAGGATCCGGCCTCCAAACACATAGAGCTTGTCGCCCAGAATGGTAGTTGTAGCTCCGACTAGGGCATGGGGCTCACGTCCAGTCGTTCGGTGAACATTGCACATGAGGCCAGACAAATGTGTTGAAGGGCCATTGGAAGGCCCGCCTACAGGAGTTGCCCGCTGAGCGACACTGGGCGATGGACCAGCAGAAGCCGACCCAGTACCTCTGGGTTTCAGGCCATCGCTTTGCTCTTGCGAGTCATATCTGGAGGCACTCGACACACTGCTCATGCTATTATTGGCTTCGTGGGCGCCATATGGGTGCTGCGGTGGCGCAGAGGTCGACTCCATGGTGCTTGATCGGCTATCAAAGAAACTTTCTGTCTTCGGGGGCGGTGTCGGTAGTGGTGAGGTCGAAGGTGACGGATCGAAGAATTTCGGTGAAGGAATCTGCCCCTCTGGCACACTAGGTAGATTGGGGGAGGCCGAATCTTGGGGATGTATAGATTCTTGGTACGGCGGCGACCGCGGTAGAGGCTTCGACAGACTATACTGAAGGGTCAAGTTTCGAGCATGCTGAGGAGGTGCTTCGGTTGCGGGGGGTGCACTCGAGGTGGAGGAATTTGCAGAGTGTAGACTTCCGGATGAGCTCTTTAAGTGCAACCGTGAAGGACTTCTCGAGAGCTTGACTGAAGGTAGCTTTCGAATTCCTCGATAAACGCCAGCAAGGAGATCGGGGGTATATCGGCCGGTCGGCTTTTCGTCGTTAACGAGATCGGGGAAACGAGAAGAAGGTTCGTCGCCTGCTGAATCCTGACGGATTGTTAGTTCTGGAGAATCAACCATGATGCTTTGCTTGAAGATCGTGAATAGCGAAACATGAGGCGATTGTAGTGCAACAGTTTACGATAGCGGGGAGGAGTAAAGGAGCTTGAGCAAAGGGCTGACCAAATAGGAAGTAGAAGCAGCAGCAGCAGTCGAGGACCCAGGCCGCAAAAGACGGGAGCCAAGGCAATGGAAACGCCCGAGACGTTGCGCTGGAGATCGTGAGTTCGATCCGGTGAGAAGAGAACAGGGGCGTCACCGCCAAAGACTGGGTCCGGAAGTCAGTTCACGACAGGGCCAGGCCAGATGGACAGGGCCAGGGAGGGGATTGCGAGGAGCGGGACGCTGATCAGAAAACGTGGAAGGACTGAAGCCGCTCGTCAAGGTCACGTCAACGAGATACGAGGAGCACTAAACGAGGAGAGTAGCGGACGGGCGTATAGAGTCGTGGCGGTTGCTGGTCGCGGGGGGAGAGGCTCCGTCTGGAGACAGGACCGAGATGGTGAACCAAAGGAGGATAAGAACGACAGGGACGGGGCGGGACGGACAAGACAAGACAAGGGCAGGGCCACGCGGTGGATGCAGGGAAGACGAAAAGGTCAAGGGATAGAGGAGGAGACGATGGAGACGGCGTACGTACTTTAGATGCTGGATAGCCAAGGCTAGGTTGTTAATTTCGTGTGAGTCGCAAGGAGAGAGAGAAATCTGGTGATGTACGGATAGGGAAGTGGTAGGGTTCAGGAGGTTGCAGAAACAGAACAGTCCAGTCCAGAATCAGAAGCTGTAAAACGTAGCCGTAACCGTAACCAAGTCACCTGCAGATATGCAATGCAAGGCGAGCAGTGAGTGGCACGCACCACGTACGGCACAGTATGTATGTATGTATGTATGGTCGCTCTTCTTTTTTCGTCCTTGGTGACTGGGCCGACATATGCCAGGGACAAAGGCCCCGAGGTCGTGATGAAGGGATTGAACCAATGCAGTGTCAAGGTCAAGGTGGAAAAGAATGGAGGTGACAAGGGGACATTTGGCAGCTGAGTGCACGGACACCAAAAGTTAAGGAGAGGGGTTCAAAAAGATAGTGAGTGGCCTATGGAGTGGTTGATGTGACGCTGCGGGTAGAGCACAGCATATAATACTTGGCAAATATACATACATTCTGTTTCGTATCTTTTAATTGTATGCACGTAGTGTTTCTATGTTTGTTTGATGCTCAATTCCTGCATCTGCACCTTTTGCAATGTCTCCTCATCTCGCAACGGTCCCCTACAAAGTGGAAGCGGATCCATGAGTTGTCAACTTAGGCCAAAGTTTATTAGCTCCTGGCACAGGCTTGGTTTCGGATACAGGGGACACGACAACGACAAAGCTTCTGGAACCGAATCCTTGAGAACGAGATCGACTATGACGACAAAGGGGTTCCGATGGGGATGTTTCAGATAGACCACGTTGTAAATTTCCGCGGAGATATTTCATTTCTTTCTTTCGGGAGAATCCGTCTCTTTTCTTTCTGTGACTGTTGATACATATAGAGTAGATGGATATGTATTCAGGAGTTGAGGTAACATGACATCTGCTCAAGCGCTTCGAGTTGGGACGAACCAACCAATGACACCCTGCGCTCAGGCGACTGCATAATCGACCCAACTGCGGCACATTTGCAAGCGAATCGCCCAACACAACCCTCCTCCACTGCCCTGGGCCTTTGCTGACTGAGCACTAATGGAGACACAAACACAAACACGCGGCTCAGGGGAAGAACTAGGATCGACATAATGAATACCTGGTAATAATAGCAAGCACATGTTATTACTATAGACCCGGGTCTTATGGAAACGGCCTGTCACCGCTTCGTCCTTAATGTTAAAAATCATTGTAAAGGAGAATTATCGTCAAGGTTAGGTATTCTGAACCAACACCGCGGTCCCTTCTAACCACGTTAGTTGACGGGGCCCCCGAAAAAGAATTGACAGCGCCTAGAAGGCTAGTGGAAGGAGCTGGGCTTTTTAGCGACAAGGGGTCCCCTGTTTTGAACCCAGAGAGCTGGGTTCGTGCACGGAATGTCATCACCAACATGAGCAAGGAGATAACTTGTCTAGGTAGCTTGTTCATAAATTGTCAATGGCGCATGAAACCCATAGATGAATTACTATTACTTGGCTGGTCCCAAAGTCCAAACGACAGTGAGATTTTCTGCCAATATTCATCCAGGATTGATGGGGCGAAGCAAAAACCAGAAAGTTTCCTTCATCAAAGCTGAGTCTATTATCGTCGATATGTATCCCAAGCTTTTCCAATCTTTATGCCTTGTTGTGTTTCTTTACCGGTACCATAGTTGGCGTCTCGGCCCTGAGGAATTTCTACTCCATCACTAAACTTCGAGAAGGATCCCTCGTGCCTTGCATTAGTGCTCAATCAATCGTTGTGAGGAGGCATACCCGTATACCAAAAGCCAGTGATAGACAACATGAGGAGCCACTATTGGTACGATTGAGGTTAATCAACCTGCTCGGGCCGTAGATTCAGATAGATTTGAATGCGGGGACACATGAGCGCGACATTCCAACGGCGTCCGTTGAGGGTACTCTGGGCTGGTGATTAGTGATCCGCGTTGACCATCATCGCAAAACCTGCCTCTCCTTACCAACATATCACTGAGGCCCGTGTCTTCGTCTACCGTCTTCTCGCAATATTACCCCTTCAAACGACTCGGCTCTTTTCTTCAGTGGTATAGCACCCAATGACTTTCAATGAAGGACATGGTAATATGTACAAATACTAGATGCAGACGAAACGGCATGTCACCGGCGGGACCTTGACTCGAAGAAGTCTCCCCATAGATCATTATCACGCTGCCGCTATGACGGATCTTCCCCATGTCCGAAATTCATTTCCCAGGTCTAGCCCAGCTCCGAATCTGTGGAGATATTCGTCCGGTCAGTGGCTGGTCAACAATGTATGAGACACATTCGACAAGAGGAAACAAACTAACTATTGTTTGCTATAATAGTTAGTTTCAGTGTCCTATATCCTAGATCCATGATGTGTCTTAGGTGAGTTGAATGTGGTAGTTGTGGCTGCTTATGCCACCCTATTATGATCAAGCAAGACGACAAGGATACAACACGAACCGACTCTCATGTTTCTCGTCACGCGACATACAATCTTTGGCACTGCATATCGTGGACTAATGTAGAAGCAGAGGTTTTCGGCCACTGATAACTTGAGCTTTGATGCTCTGTCTGTGTTATCTCTTTGAGGTAACCATCCAGGGCTCTCTCTTGCTGTCTTGAACGAATGGACTTGTAGGAAACTAGAACACCTCTTCCGATCTGTGATCAAATCTCAGAGGGTCAGTATCTTGTTTCAGAGTAGTTAAACCTATGTCGACAAAACAAGCGGTTATAGCCATGGATAGGAACTGAGGCCATGGACTACATTAAGCCAGGCTCGACGAAGCTCCGAGTTAGCTGTGGCTTTCTCAGCTTTGGAGTTTCATACTAGTAAATCAAGTCCAGCTATAATTTATACGACTATTAGTACTGAAGCCAGGATGCGATATGAAGTAGCAAACAAGACTTGCTGGATTGTCGCAGCAAACATGATATCTGACAGCTGCAGGTTAGCTCAGTCCAGACCTAGCAATTGAACAAACCGGTTCACGAGGCAACTGCATTGAGATTCTACACTCTCGTCGACAAGGAGGTGATGACATTTGCGAAATTTGGTTGTCGCAATGCTATTCAAGTTCTCCGTAAGTTAAGGTACCATGATGAGTCTCGTAGTTGATGTGTTATCAAAGTGCATGTTGTCCCACCTTCCAATTACGACACTGGCTCTCGTATAATGTGGTCTCACTCACTCATTCCTCCAACCCCGCACTCATCACCACCAACACCATCATCACAAAATGCCCGTATCAAAGGAAATAGTCCAAGATATCCTAAAGGCGATCCCTGCCCGCATCCGCGGTCCAGGCGGTGCCGTCGCCGTCCTCTCAGATGGAGCCCTCGTTGATCAGCGCGTCTGGGGTTATGCCGACTTCAACCGCAGAATCCCCATGACGGATGATACCTTGATTCCTATATGCTCCATCTCAAAGCAGATGCTCTGTGGACTAGTCGCGGATCTGGAAAGGAACCCCACACCAAAGTTGGCGGAGAAGGGCGATGTGAAGACGCAGTTTGAGGAGAAGTTACAGGAGATTCTTCCAGAGCTTGCCAAGACTGGGGAGTTGAAGATTGATCACTTGTGCAACAATCGATCTGGCATTCGCGACTACTGGGCTATTACTTTGCTCTGGGGTGCGAAGCCTGAGGATCCTTACTCGATTGCTGAGCACAATGAGAAGGTGTTGAAGACGATCAAGTCGACGCATTTCACGCCGGGCTTGGAGTACTCTTACTGCAACACCAACTTCAACATCGTAGGGCGAGTCGTCGAGGCTACGACTGGGGAGTCGCTCTCGGATCTCCTCAATGCACGTATCTTTGGACCGGCTGGTATGAAGACTGCTCAGCTTGGCGCAGACACGGCGAAACTTCCACCGCCTTGCGTTGGATATGAAGGTGATGAGGACCGAGGTTACATCCCCGCGGAGAACCGCATCGAGTGGGCTGGTGATGCAGGTATCATCGCTTCACTCGGTGACATGATCGCTTACGAGTCGTTCCTGGATCGTAGCCTGTTCGATCCTACCAGCTGGTACCGCGCAATCTTCAAGCCTACGTCTTTCACGGACGGTGTTCCTTCGATATACTCTCAAGGCCTTGGTCATAGTCAATACGGCAGTGTATCTGGAATCGGTCACGGTGGTGCTCTTCGTGGTTTCAGACTTTATCGGGCTCATGTCCCAGAAGAGCGGCTTTCAGTCGTGGCCATGTTCAACCATGAAGCTGATGCTGCTACACTGGTTGATCATATTATCCAGACTACTTTGGCTCTTCAAAAGCCTCCACCGCCTACGCTTGTTGATGCGTCGCCTGCTTGGCCTGGTATCTATCTCGATGAAGGAACTCAATTGGCTGTCACGATCAAGAATGGCAAAAAGGGACAGATCGTGGTTAACTATGCCAACTACGCTGAGCCCGTCAATCTGACAGACCCTGAACGCGGTGAATCTCGTGCAATGGTAGCTGTCGTCGACGGCGACAACCTTCGCATTCACCGTCTGAAGGAGAACAGAACCCTAAACGCAAAGCGCCTCGAGATTGGCGATACACCCGTTGACAACTCAGCTTTCACTGGAGACTTTTACTCCGAAGAAATCGGCTCTACATTCCACTGCGTGGACCAAGGTGGACTCATGTTTGGCACGTTTGAGGGATTCTTGGGTCATAGTCCAGCTCAGTTCATGAGATACCTTGGAGGGGATGTCTGGGCGCTTGCGAACCCGAGAGGTATGGATGCAAAGCCGCCTGGGGACTGGACACTTGTGTTCCACAGGGATGAGAAGGGTGGTGTCGTTGGTGTGACGATCGGATGTTGGTTGGCGAGGAAGATTGAGTTTGTGAAGAAGTGAGCTTGAAGCGCCGGGGCAGAACGATTGGATAGAGTCTGGTTCGAGTGATCTTAACACAGTACACGGAGACAGCGCTTCCATTTGCGGTAGACACACGAGTTCATATACCTTTACACCACGAATAAAACTGACAGAGCTGTAAGCGTACCAATTTTCCTTGTGTATCGCCTTCTTCAGTTACAGCTCATGGGTATCTTTTGTTTACGCAGGATATGTAATTATAGACAACGGTCTCAGAGCTCAAGATCCGAAGCCTAAACACCACTCCTAAAAGACACACAGTTCATAAACAATTCTCTTCTTGAATTCATCATGCGAAGCCCAGCTATCTTGCTCCGCCGAGGTTATGATGGATTCACAAGCTTGTGTGGACCCTGAAAGCTCAACGCCGTTATCGGTGACCGATGGCCCGAAACCCCGCGATCAGAAATAACCTCGTCGCATGAGGGACGTGTCAACAATGAAGGGGAGTTGTAATGATTTCACAGTCACAGGCTCATATAGTTTGGTCATTTCTTCATTTATTTCATCTCAGAGCTATCACAAATGGCTCAAATCTAGACTAATCTATTCCGGACCGGTCGTTCCATCACAAGAACTCAATCTCATGGCGTACTAATCCCCATCCTTTTTTTGCGCTCATCTGCAAAGGTATCATAATATTAAACCGCTTTTTCTTTTCGCAACTAATTGACTTCCGGAAGAACCTTCTCCTTGGCGAGAGGGGTGAATCGGAGGTAAGGCTTGACAATGCGGAACTCGGGGAACAGGGTCTTGGCCTCCTCGTTCTTGACCGAGGGGTGAACGATGACGTCCTCACCAGGGACCCAGTTGATAGGGGTGGTGATGCGGTACTTGTCACCGGTCTGGAGGGAGTCGATAACACGGAGAACCTCGGCGGCGTTGCGGCCGGTGGAGGCGGGGTAGGAGAAGATGGTGCGGATGGTCTTCTTGGGGTCAATGATGAAGACGGATCGGATGGTGAAGGCGATGCCCTTCTCATCGACGTTGGTAGCATCCTGCTGGTCGATCCTGAACACCATTAGCATAAGAATCCAACCATGATATGTATAAAGAAGAACTCACATGTCGTAGAGGAGAGAAACCTGGCGCTGCTTGTCGCCAATGATGGGGAACTCGACGTTGCCGCCGGTAACCTCACCAATATCCTTGATCCATCCCTCGTGGGACTCAATAGTGTTGGCAGAGAGACCAATCAGCTTGACACCACGCTTGGTGAACTCAGGCTGGAGCTTGGCAAAGGCGCCGAGCTCAGTGGTGCAGACGGGAGTGTAGTCCTCGGGGTGAGAGAAGAGAATGACCCAGTTGTCGCCGATGAACTCGTGGAAGTCAATCTTGCCCTTTGTGGTCTCGGCCTGGAAGTTGGGGGCGGTAGAGCCCAGACGAAGGGGAGCGGGAGCAGACATTTTGTGTTTAGATTTGTTGTGAGAGATGATGAGAGGAAATATGAAGAGGAGAAGATTGCTTGGAGGGAGGGAGGGGTGGAGAGGGGGGGATTATAT
>JABSSZ010001444.1:0-28092 GCA_013755755.1 Fusarium sp. NRRL 25184
TTTAGGTTTTCTATAATATTAACTAAATACTATAGTAATTAGTCAGGCATTTTAATATAATGTCTAAGTTATGAGCCAGATGTGTTATTTACAGTTAAGACTTGTGGCTGAGAGCTTATTCCGGCACATTGAACTTAGTTATTCCAGTGGGCAGTGTTCTTGTCAATTTTCTGCCAACTAATGATGGCTAGTTCCTCAGAGAGATATCCACTTATCTCAAAAGCAATACACCTTGTGTTCTATGTTTCTTTAGTTCTGCAGTGGTTCAGCCCAGCAAACTGCCTCAAGATCAATGTTCATAGTCGCTTGTTCTCATGTATACTCCGACTCTAACTGCACGATTGCAACATGTCATACCAGTGGCATAAAAGGCCAACAGCCACTGGCACTGGAGGTTATATAAAGGCATCCCAAAGCAACACTTCTCACCACTCAACAGTCACTCTTCGACACCAACGAATACAGAAGTTCACTTAAGTACAGACACCTTGATAACACCCACTCACCATGAACACCATGCAGCGTGAGCTCCTTCCCATCGGTATCATCTTGATCTGGGTTTTCATCATCCTCTATTGTCTTTCCTTCTGCATCACCATCATCAAGTGCATCCGACTTCTCCTGGACCTTTTCTTCACCGCCGCGTATTACTGTGTCATCCCAGCTGTCGGCATCGCAATTCTATTCTGCCTGTTTCGCTCAGCGGCATAGGTAACTCAGTCACTGGCCTCTTACCGATACAGACCTTGAAGATCCGTAGTCTCTAAGATGAAACCTTTTTGGGTAGGCTTTCTCACTGGGCTCTGCTTTACGTATGCCTTTACTTCTCCCAATATTTATTTTGGGCATTTCATCAACTTGTTCTTTCAGGTGTCTTGCGTGTTATGTTTCTATAAATGCGTTTGCCTGATCAAGGAGATACTTCAGAGATTCATGGGTCAGAGGACTTAAATCAAGATACCAGGCGACAGCTCAATGATGGAGAAGGGTCTTTTATGAGGGCGTAGGCTGGAGTGATTATTAGGGGATTCTGCAGCCCAAACATGCCGTTGTCGGGATCAGAGGAGACAGGACTCCTTGGGATATAAACCTAAAGGATAGAGGTATTTAGGTAGTTTAGCTTAGGACTAAGAAATACTACCAAGTTTATTTCAGCGGCCCTCTTCTAAAGTTGTGATCTTTTTTGTTTCCCAACGCTCGCCTAGGGCATTAATTCCTTCTGGTAGCAAGCAGAAAGACTACTGTAGAGCCACTGAATGTAATGGAATTAAATTGAGCTTCTGAGTTGAGATATATACGTATACCTTTAAATGCTACCAACTCTTAAGAAGGAGGCTAGAAATCATTACCGTATACTAAGAACCTACACCATACTGCCCTCATCAATAACCACTACCTAAGGGGCTCCTTATCACAAGGAGTAGACACATTTTGTGCGACCTGTTCCTCCGTCCACTCCCAGAACCGCCTCGCATGGCCCGTTCCTCCCTCAGCCTCCGTCTTTGATCCTTTTACCATTGCTGGGAGTGCATGCCATAGCCTTCCCCACGGTGAAACTACGAGCCCACCAGGTCAGTCAATCCACAAAAGAGCATCTCAAAGACCACTTACTGAATCTGCCTGAGTTCTCAAGAGTCACTTCAGGAGAAAACCCAGCAAAGATGTTCACATACCCTCCATAGTGCGAAGGATAGAAAACAGTTTTTCGAAGGATCCAAGTCAGAAATTTTCCCTGTGTGCGCCAAAGCTCTGAGTCGAGATTGCCAGGGTTCAGCGGCACAGAGATAATACCGTCGCTCTTGTGGCGTACAGCATATTCCGTGGCATGGTAGTAATTGCCGAGCTTGCTGATTGCATATTGTTGAAACAGGCTCTGCTTGTTGATACCTTTGACTCGGTCTATGTATTTCTTGGTCGAAGTCCAAAAAGCAGCTGTTGACGATGCCCAGACCACGCGAACAGTCCCTGGCGCAGATGTCTTTGCAGTATCGACCAACACGGGCGTTAATCTCTGAGTCAGAGCAAAACTACCAAGACAGTTGACTCCCAACTGCAGTTCGTAGCCTTGTTTGGTCTTGGAGCCATACTCGGGGAATCCAACGCCTGCGTTATTAAAGAGAACGTGAAGCTTATCTTCCCTGCTGATGAATTCTGTAGCGGCTGTTTGAACGCTATCGAGGTCTGCGAGATCGAGCTGAACGCAAATCAATTCGCCGAGTGACTCTGGGAAAGCAGCTTTGATCTCGTCACGAGCCTTCTCATTTTTTGTTGTTGTGCGTGCGAACATGTAGACTTTTGCGTTTTTGCTGTAGACCATCTTGGCGATCTCTTTCCCGACACCGGTATTTGAGCCCGTGATGGCAACTACCTGCAATTGGAAAAATAAACGTCAGCGAGGGTTATGGTGGAGATTACGGATAGAGACGTACTTTGCCCTTGAGATCGGGTAAATCATTTTCTGTGTATCTTGGGCTGCCGGCGAATAAGCTCTGGCGCACGATGTTGAGTGCTGCTGCCATACTGGCGTTCTTGTTCAGTAGTTTTCTGTCAACCCCGAATGCTTTCTGCTGATTCACCAAGTTGTATGGAGTACAGAGTCGCAGGTTTTTATTAAATTTCTTGTCATGGCAACGCCTGTTCAGTCGATGATGCACTCTCACTAGGACATAATGATCGACAGAAGCACTCGGAAGCTAATCTTCAGTTGTCGAAGCGCAATTGAAGCGCTAGAGATGATTCGTCAGCTGTAGCATGGTATACCACTAGCTCCAACTTTGACCATAGGCTTGGGCCGAGGTATGACGTCTCATTCTACGTAGTCATCACTTGTCTTGCTCCATCGCTCGTCCTTGTATCCGTACGCCAAATCAAATAAGTCTCGGTGCATACAGAGATAAAATAAATAGACCTCATTCTAGTTTATGAATGCAATTTATGAGGGCCACATGTAACTACTGCAACTTCAATACATCCTTCAACAGCGCCAGCGCCCCAAACAACTCATTGTCATGGTACTTCCTCGCAACGATCTGAAGATTGATCGGAGCGCCAATAAAGTCCGACTCTTCCCACATCTTCTTGACCTGTCCACAAGCCTCACTCAGCGGCTTATATCCACCAGAATACGTCTCACTCCCCTCCACCTTGACAGGTGTAGGGACGACAACGCCAGGATAATCCACAAGGTTATACAGCGATGTGTAGTTCCAGAAGAACGCTGTATCATGAGCTGATGCGGGTCCAACAAATGCAGGTCCAATGAGTATATCCACGTCTTGATCTTCCCAGCTCTTTGCGAATGCCCAGCGAAATTCATCTCTCTCGCGACGCATGAGACTCAAATCAACAGCTGTCTGCATACCAAGCGGCTCTGCATCCTTCCAGATCCACTCACTGAGAGGGTGGATCGGCTCTCCTGTAGCTTGAATGGCATCTTTTGTTGGCTTTGCACCATCAGGCCAGTACATACGTCGAATCTTGGACCAAGCGCCAGCCGAGTCAAATACCTTGAAGTCCTTAAGCTCAATAAGGTCACTGTATCTTGGATCACAGAGCTGCTCTCGTGCCCACGCCAGGGCCTTTACTACCGGGGGCTGAGGAATGATGAATCCATCGTCGCTGACAAAGCCAATCTTCAAACGACCATTGATAGGAGTCTCAAGACCATTCCAAGGTATAGGAACTAGTCTCGGGTCTTTTAGATGGGGTTTGGACGACAAAACGCACTGCATCAACAGGTCCATGTCTCTCAAGCTGCGGCACATAGGGCCAGCTGAGGCCAGAACGGTCAGCTCAGCTGGAAACGGCATTGCATCGAAACCTCTCATTGGCATCGTGTATGAAGTTGGCTTGAATCCATAAATGCCGCAAAAGGCTGCAGGACCACGGATACTACCGCCGATATCAGTACCAATGCCGAGAACAGAACCTTTCATTGCAATAAGGGCTGCTTCACCGCCGGTCGATCCACCTGCCGAGAGATTGATGTTGAAGGGGTTGAGGGTACGACCCCAAAGGGAATCAGTTTCCAGATGCATGATGGTTTGCGGCTGATTCGTCTTGCAATAGAACACAGCGCCAAGACTTCTCAGAATAGCAACCATGTCACTGTCCGTCGTATCCTCTCTCAAGCTTGCCAGACAACCTTGAGAAGACAGCGTCCCAGCTATGGCCATGTGTTCCTTGATGCTGATTGGCAGTCCATGCAGCGGACCAATGGGTTTCCCGTGCTTGACAATGTACTCATCGAGTGCTCTTGCTTGCGCGATGGCCTCATCCATCAGCCACTGCGTTAGGCAACAGGTGAGTTGATGTGCAATGATAGAACGTTTGGCAAAAGCAGTGGCGACTTGAACAGCCGAAAATTGGCGGCTGGCGAGTGCCTGTAGTAAACCAACAGCATCATAGTCTTCTGTGATGCGAACCTCATCTTTAGTGAGGATGCCGCAGGTGGAAGGGATATTGGAAACGTCAAGGGGAGGATTGGCGATTAACTCGGCAGGGAGGTAGTACTCCTGAGGGACTTTGGCTTTGATAGTGTCGATAAGAGCAGCCCGTCTAGCTTCAAAGGCAGCTGTTCCGCGAGGGACAGGCTTCGGCTGAACAGTGAATGAAGTCCCTGGCTCTGGATAGTCAGTGGCTCTCACTTGAACAATGGAGGCACCTTTGATGATGGCTTGTGGCTGTGAAAGCGGAAGAGGGGCAGGTGACACGATGCTCATGATGGATCACAGAAGATGTCGGATAACAATTGAGATGTTCGAGGATGATGAAATTGAAATGTAGAGATAAAGACAGATAGATTAAAAGATGATTTTAAGTATTAATACTACTTGCGATTAAAAGGTGGTGATTATCTCGTTCCTCTCGCCCGCTCGATCTTCATTCTGAGTTTCGGAACTGCATTCCTTGTCTTTTAGGGTAGGTCGACGCGATGATCTGTCGCAAATACATATCATTGGGCAGAGTCACCAGCCTAACTTAGCTCAAGCCCGCGTCCCACCTCGATGATAAGACTGACCATTCATGTGTATTTGCGCCATCATGCATCACTAGCTTATCCGCCCCCCTCCTGATTAGCTTCTAACGGGGGAAAGCGAATCTCGGAAACAAGATAACTACTCTAGCTATCGTATTCACAGCTTCATCATATCAGCCATATCATCTTTGCTTGGTAGATAGTCAAGGGATGGGTATATATTGGCAGGCCTCAACGCGTTTCTGTCGATCTGACCCGCCTGTGTTCATCAGCCTTTTACCAATCCGCTTTTCTTTCTCTTCCAGTCTAGCCCAACAATGACCGAATCTATCAGCATCCCTGGTACTGTCCACCTTGTGGATCTGGACCATGACATGCATGCTCGTCATGCCAGTTCATCTGCCGACATTGTCCTGAATCCGACTCCATCCAAAGACCCCAATGATCCCTTGAACTGGACTCCCCGTCGCAAGCTCCTCTCACTGATTTGCCAGAACCTGTATGTCATGACGTGTACTTCCTCGTGTCACAAGACAACTAACAATATGTAGATACACCTGGTTCGCAGGCTTCGCAGTGTCTACTGTCTATTCAGTCCTCGTACCCCTCTCTGCTCAATCTGGTGTTTCCATCGCAACTCTCAATGAAGGAACGGGCTACATGTTCCTGTTTCTTGGCTGGAGTCTTCTGTTCTGGCAACCTTTCTCTTTGCGCTATGGCAAACGCTTGACGTATCTTATTTCTATCCTTGGTGCAATAGTAAGTTACCCGCGCTGCAATCTTTGTACACATTTCTGACACCTCATTCCTTAGGGCACCAGTATTTGGAGGTTAGTTTCTGATCCTTGACCCTGATATTTATCCTTTGACTAACGATCTTTTAGTGCGTATGTCAAAAGCAATGGCGAGTGGCTGGCAAAGTGCATTATCCAGGGCTTCTTCATTTCTCCCATTGAAGCTCTTCCTGAGATCTCAGTAACCGATATCGTAAGTGCCCAAAACCACTCATCAAAGCCTCCGCTGACGCGCTTAGTATTTCACGCACGAGCGCGGTACATACATGGGAATTTATTCGTTTGCCCTCGCTGGTAGCAATTACTTTGCCCCAGTTGTCTGCGGCTTCATTGCCGATCACCAGGGCTGGCAGTGGGTCTTTTACTGGCCCGCTATCTTCCTGGCGGCTGTGTTTGTCTTCCTCTTCCTCTTTATGGAAGAGACGAATTACATCCGCGAACCCGTTTCTGAGCTCACTCCTGAGGTTTCGTTCTCCCAGGGTGAGATCAAAAATGAGAAGAGTGATTCTGTAGCTGCAGACTCGCCGACTGCGGAGAATGGCGAGGTTTACAATTCCCCCAAGACCTTTATCCAGAAGATGTCGCTTTGGCAGCCATCGCCGGGACAAGGCATGCTCACGCGATCATGGCGATCATTGAAGTATTTGACCTGGCCTGTCATCTTCTACGCGGGTTTCTCCTATGGTTCCTATCTCATCTGGTTCAACGTCCTCAACGCCACAGCCTCGTTAATTCTTTCCGGAGAGCCCTACAACTTTAGTTCATCCATGGTAGGCCTGAGCTATCTTGCCTGTTGCGTCGGTGTCATCGTCGGAGCGCTCGTTTCCGGCAGGCTTAGTGATATTCTGACCATCAAGCTTGCCCGCCGCAATGGAGGCATTATGGAAGCTGAAACCCGCCTTTGGCCTTTTGCTATCTGTGTTGTCATGGTACCCTCAGCACTGATTCTCTGGGGCGTTGGAGCTCAGCATGGAGTCCATTGGTTTGGACTTGTGTTTGCGATGGGATGTCTCGCCTTCACCAGCGCTGTGGGCGTCACTCTCAGCGTCAACTATCTCATCGATAGTTATCATGGCATTAGTGGCGATGCAATCGTTACTGTTATTCTCATTCGAAACACCATGTCTTTTGCAATTAGCTACGGGTAAGTCTTGTTCCGACGCGTCTTATCAATTATGACTAACAGCTTGAGTAGCATCACCCCTTGGATAACTAATCTTGGGTACCAAAATTGCTTTATTTCAGCAGCCTTTGTGGGAATGGCGGCATCCTCTGCGTTTATTATTCCGATGGTTTATGGCAAGAAGTTCAGAACTCGTAGTGCTGAGAGATATCATCAGTTGGCTGAGGATGGTCAAGCTAGCCACTGATTGTTAGATAGTAGTAGTGCTTGCTGAACGGAGTGTAATTGAGTATGAGAGAGAATTGCCGAAAGGTTGCAAACATTGGCATTTAAGATCTAGAACAACACGGAATCTTATTAGTGATTGATGTAGGAACAAAATATGCTCTAGATTAAGTCCCCGTGCCCACTATCCTCTTTCTAGTTCCTTCCACCCGATGTTGATCAGTCTCATAGTTGTCCTGATAAGAGCATCCAGTCCATCAAGATATGCAACAAGGAACTGATTGGGCGAATGGGATCTTGATATCGGCTATCGTTGTGCCAAGCGTAAGGCAGGATAACCATCCATGTTAACCCCGCATCTTGAGAACTCCACCAAACATCTGTGGTCCAGTGATGTTGGAGATGATAAGCCCCAGATAACACTGACGCACGCCAGGAACCCCAAGTAACCTGTTTAGGACAAGAGGTCCCTGGTCACACGCCAACGTTGGACTCAAATAGCGCTTGAAGCTCCTCCCTTCCCCAGTGCCGACTCCAATAACCCCTTCATAAGCGTCCCCGCCCTTTGTTTCTCAGCCAAAAGTCTCCCTATCAAAGATGCGACGATGACCGATAAAACTAACAACAGTACCGCTCGGAGGAAGTTGCGCACAAAGACTGGCTGCTTTACATGTAAGCCTACAGTATGCGATCCATCGTGCCGCTAACGTTGTAACCAGGTAGACAAAGACGCAAGAAATGCGACGAAAAGTCCCCGATCTGCGATTTGTGTCGATCTTCCGGGCGAAGATGTATATGGCCATCACCGAGCGATTTACTCGACCGTCGTTACTCCCACCATTGTGATTCACGGCACCAAGATCGTAGCCCAAAAGAACAACAACAACCCGAAGATGGCGTTGCGAATTCCTTGATACCCAGCAGCAGCAATCACGCCGTACAACACGCTCTCTCTTCCTACAGCCCACCAACTACTTATGAGACGGATTCTGTTTGTCCATTGGACCTCTTATCGCAAGCCGCCACCGTGCATCGCGCGCTGTCTAACCACCTAGAGCTCCGAGTCTCAGACCACTTCTCTGATAAATACTTTTACCTTCTACTACTACCGGACTGCTACCGCGGATTCCACGACGGCTGGCTTACTGAAATCCAGCAGCTTATGCAGACCCACAAGAGCTTGTACTACTCGGTTTTGGCCTGTGCTGCATCACATATATTCCTCACCGACTCCGTATGGGACATGCATTCCATTGCTTTATCCTATTACGCTGAAGGGGTGAAGGAACTTCAGGTTTTGCTTGGGAAGGTTGCTCAATACGAGAACCACGACGCGCTTCTCATGTCTGTGATGCTGCTTTATCTCCACGGGGTATGTCCTCCAGCGATCATGATACAAAATCAATCACTGACAGAAAAAGTCCTTAGGATGGGGCACGTATAGTGACGTTGCGCAACACGTCAATGCTGCGACTCGTATAGTCACTTTGCGGTTGCTCAATAAGCCAGCCGGCATCCAACGACTATTCGACAGACTCGCCCTCGAAAGTGTCATCTACCACCAGTTCCTACTCTCAACCGGCCTATGGTCAGAAGGCAGCCAATGCGACTTTGTCTTTAACCCAGATTTCTGGGACAGTGTTGAGAAGCTCCTCGACAATTCTACACTCTTATCAGGAGCACCTTGGAATGTTGAAAGCCCTGTCTTAGGGGTACCGCTATCCTTCTTTCGTACAGCCATAATATTACGGGATTGCTACCGCTCAGGCGTTAGTCTGGAACCCGCAATACTCAGCAGGATACAACACGAAGTACGAGGCTGGGAAGCACAACTCCGTGATCCGGACTCAGAATCTATTTACAGCTCCACAGATACAGCTAAAAAGATACCCAGCTCAATAACCAGGGATGAAACATACTTATTTGCGCTAGTTTCCTCTCTGCTGCTTGAACAGATTTGTGAGCATGGAAGCAGAGGGACTATGCCGTCAGTGGTATCCAGGGATAAGTGGCAGATAAGACTGTTCCTGCGGATCCTCAGCACCCATCAAGGTAGCCGAGAATGGGCTAGATCATATATTGGTAATTGGCCATCGTATACCTTGGGAGTATTTCTTTCTTCCCCGGAAGATAGGCTGGTGGTAAAGGAAGATCTTGAGAGGTCGTGGGAGGTTACAAGAATGACGTATGCCCTGAGGTATTCTCGTGATCTGGAGATCATTTGGAAGTCGAGATAGTAGCAGACAATTAATACTCAGGTGATATGCTGTCGGGCCAGGCACGAAACAAATAGCCACAAGTTTGCTGTTACGTGCCGTCTATTGGAGAGAAGAAGACCCTTGGAAAGGAGGCATTCCAAGTGGATGTTCGGCTGTTCATCGATATGAGGGCGGTGGGAAGCAAGAGAACCTTTTTGTGGAAGCGGTCGTCATCTCTTGAAGCGCAAAAGCATAATAATCAAGCCGGCAGATAATCTAGTGTCAGATTGGTCCAACTTGGGAGGTAATGCAGCAACGAAACTCCAATTCTAGCTCATGCGTTTCAATTTGACATCTAGCTATAAATCTATATAAACCCTGATAAACCACTGGGCTTGAGTCGAAATACATAGTCTCGATATACACTTTTTCAGAATACTAGGAGACAAATTGAACATTTCTATTTACACTTTGCTTTTTGTTTAAATAATGACCTGGTGGGTGGCAGGCTTCTCATCCTCGTGGCCAAAGATGTTGACATCCCAACGAGGCTTGTCTAGTGAGAAATGGTCAGCACTGAACTTGTTGAGGGCTATCGAGGCTAAACTTACTAGCGACGTAAGGAACGTTGTAACGGCGCTGCTCCTTGCCGACCTGCTCAATCTCGCGGATATCGTCCTCAGACAACTCAATCTCCTGGAAGTTCTCGGCAATACGCTTAGGTGTGACAGACTTGGGGATGACGCTGTGGCCACCAACCTGAGCCCAGGCGAGCCTATTTTGTGAACATTGTGTTAGCCATGTAAAGTAGTGCCGCATGCCGATGGTGACTTACAGGACTTGAGTGGGTGAGACGGGTTGACCCTTCTCCTTGGTTAATCGCTCGGCGACGGCCTTGATCTCGGGGTAGGTGAAGAGGAGGGGAGCGTTGACCATGTTGTTACCGAAAGCCTGAGACATTAATTAGCGTTTAAGTCACGAATCTTATCTGCAACAACTTACAGAGTATGCGGTAACGTGGATGTTCTTCTCCTTGCAGTAGTCAATGAGATCCTTCTGGATCAGGAGAGGGTGGCGCTCAATCTGGTTGACAGCAGGGACAACACCAGTGCCCTTGATGATTGCCTCGAGCTTCAGGTCGTATTAGTTGCTTGTTTCGGTACGGCAGAGGGAATCTACTTACGTGCTCCTTGGTATGGTTGGAAACACCAACGGCGCGGGCCTTGGACTTGGGAAGCTCTGTCACGGCTGTAGGTAGAGAGGTTAGCCGAGTGCATCAATAGCCTAGGTTAGATTAGATAATCAAAACTCACCCTTCCATGTGTCGACAATGGAGATGCTGTCATCGATGACGACGTCACCATCGGGCTCATTTCCTCCGGTTAGAGGGAACAGATCCTGACCAATAGGAGCTCCAGAGTTCTTAAAAGCGACGGGGAAGTGGATGAGGTAGAGATCAAGGTACTCAAGACCAAGCTCCTGCAGGCAGTCATCCAGAGCAGCCTCAACCTGCTTAGGGTCATGCTGCGAGTTCCAGAGCTTAGAGGTGATGAAGACATCCTCTCGCTTGAGGCCAGGGATCTCAGCAAAGGACTTCTTTAAGGCCTCGGCGATTTCGGGCTGGTTTCCGTAGACCTTGGCCAGATCCAAGTGTCTATATCCAACCTTGAGTGCCTCGTAGACGCCCTGACCGACCTCACCGGGGGAGGCTTGCCATGTGCCGTAACCCAGGAGACTGGAAAACAATTAGCTCATTCTTCTCTGCTCGCTTGGCGAGTTCACTCACGGGATCTTGGCGCCGGTGTTGAGGGTGAAAGTCTTGCCTGAAGACATAGTGAAATTGAGTGTTTTTGAGGGTATTTGAGATGAACAGAATGAGAAAGTAAAGTAAGGGAGTGTAATTTATGGTCGAGGAGACAGCAATATTTACATAACCCCGCTATCTAGGCATGTATGACTGATGGATCTGCGAAACGACGCTAGCAGCGACACTACTCGAAGCGCTCCAATCTTTGCTCTTTACGGCCGCCTCAAAGCAAGATCACGAGCAAGCTCCCCGCAGTGGAACACAACTTAGTTCGCCTCATTCATGTTTGAAGTTTGAACTGTCAACCGGTCCAATTAGATATCCGCCACGGCAGAGGGAACAAGATGGACCCCAAGCATTATAAATTTGCCCGGCGGATTAAGATCTGTCCTTTGTGTATAAAACTCATCAACCTTGGTCATTGATTGCAGCTCAGTATCCAAGATTCATAGTGCCCAGGTCCAAGAATAAACCGCTATGGCAATCCAGCAACTAACAGAAGCGGGTAGTCTAAATTTCTCTGACGTCACAGAGGATAAACAAGAAGCTCATTGGCTTCTTACTTTTCAGTCTGTGTTATGAGATGCGACCTTGATATCAGTTATTTTATACCGAGTTTGCGAATTATGCCTCAAGTAACTTGCCAGTCTTATTTTCCCCAGTCTCAAAATTTCGGCATCTCCATAATAGCGTCTTTTCATTGGCTGCAGTCCCAGATTCGATCGTTTTAGGACTAGATCAATCTAATCAGCCCTAAACATGATGATAACGATAACAGTTTGGAAAGAAGGAAATGTCTTGCAAAGGGCGCGAAAACGAGATGTAGTAGGAATGGGCGGAATAGACTCCTTTTTGTTTAGCGTTCCTAGTTGTGATCCCTCCTTCAAGCTAAGCATCAAAGCTATCGTCAAGTTGCTTCCCGAAATGAGTAGAAATTATACAATTTATGGTCCTCTGCGTATTCGTCTAACGATAGTAAGCTTGGAGACTAGAGACCTGGAGGTATCTTCGATAATGGGATTCTACAGATCAGCGTTTGGTGAATTGCACACCGGGTAATAGTAAATTCATTTTTTGCATCTGTCTATTCGCTATACTCAGCCATCGTATTTACTTCTCTTCCCGGTCTTTAGGGACATGCGCCCGCACTTCGATCTCTACCAGCATGTCTTCACGAGCCAGGCGAGGGACCCCCAAGGCCGTCCAGGTAGGCTGATGATTCGGGCAGTATTTCTTGAGGTAGCGGACCATGATCTCGATTACCTCCTCGTTGCAAGGTATGTGGTGTGACCTCAGAAAGAAAACATCCTCCCAACCGCGACTACCTGCTGCCTTCAAAGTACACTCGACATTATCGAATGCTTTCTCTATTTGTTTCTCGATATTCGGGTCGATTATCTCTGTCTCTCGGTCCCAGCCACCTGATAGCACCTCAGCAACTTTACTTCCATTCGAAGAGTAAGCCGTACCTTGCCCAGAACATTCAATGATGTCTCCGACACGGACGGCTTGGCTGTACCAAATGTCCTTCTTGGCGCGCTCGCCATAACCTTCGTAGGACGTGTAGGTGAGGTGGGACATAATTGTAGTGGCACGTTTCGTAGATTTGTTTATGCCGTTAAGTTGTGAGAGGGGGAAGGCAGAAATTTGATTAATCGTGAAATAAAGAAAAGACCTCAGTCAATTGAGTCACGGAATATAAGTTAATGCCGAGGCAAACGATGACAAATGCGCTCAAACAGGTCACGTACTAACTATACCTGGCTAGTATAAAACCCCAACGGCCTTGTGTAGACCTTCGGGATGCGCGGTAGTCTGTAGCAAGTATCAGAGTATTCTTATGACATTGATGTCTAGATTCTCGATAATCGGGCTACTGTGATGGCTGGAGGTTGTCGGCGTACCATCTGAGACTCAGCGTAAAGCCAATGTCAGCCAGTTGATGGTATCTATGCGGGGTACCTTAACCTTTCTCACCTCGTCAGTAGAAGGGCTTTTAGGCCTTTCAGTACTTCAGCCTGATCGCTGACAAGACGTTCAGGCATGGCGGGAAATAGTTACTCTGATAAATGCCTATAGGCCGCGCGAATGTCCTTTGCCAGCTCATCATGACTGCAATCGCGAGAACGACAAAGACAATTGAAAACAGGCTGCGAGTTGGAGTGTATTGTATAGTAGTTGCGATATTTTACAATATCAGAACTATGGTAATCTGCAGTCTGTTAGTGGCAAGGACACTTGCGCCAAGATTGCGGCCAACATGTTGAGCTCGGTGAAGTCGGCTGTCAGGTTCGACGACATGTAGGTAGCAACTTGTTGCCGAGCTGATAAAGCATGGCGGTAAAGAAGAGGACTCGGGGTTTTCTTTATATTTTAATGGTATACGACCTTGGATAATGAGTCTAGCTAACCACGCGCCGGTACACCAGAAACTCCTGGTAGTGGGGAGATCTCGGACGTCATATCATGAGTCGACAAGAGCCAGTTTCGGTGGGATCCGCATCCGATATGGAATAACGACCTTCCTCGGTAGATTCTGATAGATAAACTTCTTGGATTTTTAAGTTGGATTCTAACCTCGGAGATACTTAACGTTCGTGATTGCCTGGAAAGATGATTGGGCTTTGTTCCTTGGCCTGCTCCCTCCTCCTCGGAACTCCGAATTGTATCCGTTGTAATCAGTGAATAGTTTGAAACAACACGCAAACATACAGTCACCAAAGTCATCCATCGTTTCACTGATCAAAGCTGCAAATGTACTGCAACAGCCTTACTATGCATAGACAAACCAAAAGGTTTAATGCTATGGAATGGTACGCATAACAGGTTCCTTGCTATCCAAAACCCCTGAAAATCAACAGTAACGTCCAAATAAATGTTGAACACTTTGTCAAGGCGTCCCGTCAATACACATTGTCAGTTCATCCTCCAGGTGAACAAAAGTCCGCGGGGCTGTTGGGATGCTGAAGGGGACTTAGGGAAGCCCAGGGACTTGAGGAATACCACCTCCAGGGAGACCACCGGGGAGAGGAGTCGGCAGAGGAACCGGCAGGCCAGTGGGGAGGCCAGTTGGCAGACCTCCAGGAAGGCCAGAAGGCAGGCCACCAGGGACACCAGGAATGCACTTTGTGATTACAGCCCCGAGTTCGATAAGACTATGTCCTATTAGTTGACGATCTATGCTGGAGCATAACTATATAGTATCAGTCTTACCAGGTTGCGACTTCTATAACAGTGACGGCGCTGGTTGGATTGAGCTTGCTAATACAGTCGGTGAAGCCGGTGATACTCTCAAGACAGGCAGGATCGAGAGAAGGAACCGGAAGCTTAGGTGTAGCAGCTCCGAGAGCAAGGGCAGGGAAAACAAGGATTATGGAGGCCTTCATGTTGATGATTTGATAGATCTGTAAGATTTGAACTTGTTGTGTTGGTAAAGCGCCGATTGTGAGTGCTGATGATTGACTGATAAGAGGGGAGGATGCAGATGATTTATAGTTTTCAGCGGCCATCAGAATTGCCTCGAAGTGGACTGCGGCTAAGCTTATCCATTCGCAATAATGCTACCATGCGTGAGTCTCTAAAGGATATGTTTCAATTACTCCTTGGTGTTTAACCTTTGGAATGAGAAGTCAATGCTCATGATAGGTGCCTTGTAGAGATCATCACATCATCGGGATCCATGGGCGTCTGAGAGTATACACTTACAACGTCCCGAAAATCAAATTTGGCTTGCTGCACTGGGTTTAAAACTTGATATTCTGGTATGTGATGGCCCAGCTTGGTAACTTGTATGAGTATCATCAATCTTTTCAGCCTTCGCGCGGCTGTCTATGTCATAGCCTGCTGACAGAACCAAAACAACACCGGCAGTTGGCCAGGAACAAGAGTATTTTTTGTTAAGCTTGGGACAGTTAATCAATATTGATTTGGGTCCATATTGCCTATTCTAGGCTTATCATAGCATTACAGAGTAACAATTACACTTGATTTAGATCTTTTGTTTGTTACACAGGATTGATCATCAGACTGCGGCTGTTAACTAGAACAGGATTTTATAAGAGAGCTCTAATCAAACGATTCAAGGAAAGATCAACATCCGGCGCGGCATGTCGATTCTAAGACACTAAAACAAAATCTGTCACTTCGCTTCGGCGGCATGTGAAACATCAACTCCCGTAGGATATTGAATCTAATTGGACCATCGGTGAAGAAGAGGTGATCTGCAAGCTGTCAGTTGTCCCTGAATCATATTGACCCACGGTCCGCTGATCCCTCTAGAGTCACATTCGCAAACGTGAAAATCTCTTGCTAAGCAGCTGAGTACGTGTCAGCCTTTCATAACAATTCATCATGGATCATCCCCTTGAGTAATGTGGACTCGGGAATATCCCATATTATTATGACTTCTAGGTAAACAGCACCTCGACGTACTGGTCAGCTCACTGGGACACGTTCCTGTGTGTGAAGATCATAGTCCATCGATCGCTCTACATTCAGTGCAAGAGTTATATCGCCCAAGAACCTCAGTCCGGCAGGAAACTGAGAGATGCACCACTGTTCGTCCTGAGCAACCAAATGTTGCCTTTTCTTTATTGGAAGCCATGGCAATAACGAGGACACCGAGACCATTGTAGGTCTAAATAGTCGCAATACCGGCATTCTCGATCAAATAGAGGGACATGCCGACTACCAAGGGACCATCGTACTTAATTCTGGTTGCGGAATTCATTCAAGACGTCTGGGTCGACAATGTGCGAATCCGGTCGGTCAACTGCTCAACTTCGGTGTTTTGTACAACACTAATTAAAATATATTACTGGGCCCAGGTATTGAGGATATGTTGGTGGGTGATTTGAAGTAAACTGAGATAAGAACCAGCATGTCCATTTTTATCGGCTAGTCTGAAAGGAAAAGTAGTGACATGTTCGCCATCTAATACAGCTTGAACACTTCATAGTGGGCGACTTTTATGGTATGATAAAGTGATTCAAAGTCAGTGTTTGCATCAAACTCGTGTCGTAACCTGGAGTTCTGAGGCCATGCAGATCACCGGCTCAAGGGCAAAACTTCATCATCTGTCGCAATATTACCTCTATATAAAAAGAAAAATATACTCTAGGTTTAGATCTCCCCTTTTTTATGGTCAGAATTCTTCTGCGAAACGTACTACCTTATTCCCAATCTTATTTTGTTGGTGTGTCCAGGGTAGTTTCCTAGGGACATGGGTTCTCCGTTTGCCAGTATGGGAGCATGTCTATCAGCCAATGCCTTGGAAAACAAACCATCAACCTAATTCTAAAGAAAAAGGCTTAACCTCTACTCTAGGCCGACCTCGGAGTCTAAAGCTTTCGCAGCTCTCACGGTCAGCAAGGTCCAAAGACCATGACGCCTCGTCATAGTGGAGAACCCTCTTGGAGGTGCACAACGGGATTTTCCGACTCGGATCCTCTCACTGTGAGAAAATTTCGAATGTAACCTCGCTAAACCCTTCTGGTCTTTGAAGCGTTTAACCCACGCCATCATCGGGCATCTTATCAATCTGATTACTACGGACACTCTGACATCTTTTGAGGCTAGGCTCGGGATCTACAGAAAACTTAGAACCATAAATATCTTTTCAGTCAAACTTAAATATGTGATGGCCCTCCATACTCCAATTCTCAACCCAACCAAACCTCAGCATCCCTGTCTTCATCCCATCCATTGAGTACAGTTCTTTCCAATCTTTACACTCATGGCTCAAACTCAGACGCCAGAGAGCTTCGCGAACGAAGACAAGCTCGCGCCGCCTCACGTGTCCGTCAAGGAAGAACAAGCTCTATCTCAGTCGCAGACTTCCCAGCCGGAAAATGACGGTCGCCAACCAGTCCCACTGAGCTGGAAGCTCGCCTCCATCGTACTTGTCACCGCAATTGGCTTCGGGTCGCAGTGGAGCTCTGGTGTGACCTCAGCCATGAAAAGCACTATCAAGAAAGAACTACATATTAACAACACCCAATTCTCCCTCTTGGAAGCTAGCGAAGATTTTATGGTCACTGCTCTGATGCTTGTTAGTGGTATTGTAACCGATAGGATTGGCGGGGCCGGTACGTAAGATTTGGACGACGATAGAAGTCAACGCTGACTAGAAATAAGGCGCGATGTTGTATGGCAATCTCATCTATTCGGTCGGATCAATCTTGGTAGCTGGAGCAGCACAGACTCGATCATACAAGTTCATGATGGCCGGCAGAGTAGTGCGAGCCCTTGGTGATATCGCCACACAAGTTGCCCAGTACAAGGTCTTCTCATCTTGGTTCGCCCCCGGAAACGGGTTTGCCTCAACCTTGGGCTTCGAATTAGGTATTGGTAAGATTGGTGCCTTTGCCGGCAAGTCTTCAGCCAACATCATCTCCAAGAGACTCGGCTTCGCCTGGGTTTTCTGGATTGCGGTATTTATGAACATCTTCACCAACGTCATGACCGGTGTCTTCTACTTCTTCACCAAGGTAGCCAATCGTCGCTATCACGGTATCAACGATCCAGCGACTGGCGAGAAGCTTACTGAAAAGACTCGCAAGTTCGAATATCGCAAGGTCTTGGAACTCCCGTGGACATTCTGGGCTGTCATGGGCTTCTCTTTGTTTGAAACAAGCGCTGCTATTGTGTTCCTGCAGAATGCAACAGAACTGGCTGAACAGAGATTCGGCACCGACTCCATTGCGGCTGGATGGTACAGTTCTGTTTTACAATACTCAGGTATGGTGTCTGATAAAATTCTGTCGCATCGAATTGACTCTAATGGTCTCTTTCAGGTTTCTTTGTGGTTCCCTTACTGGGTGTATTTCTCGATCTCTATGGAAGCCGCATTTCCGTCCGTAAGTAGCTGGTCAATTGATCGACGAGAAGGAAACTTGCTAACTGTAAAAAGTGGTGTTTTGTGGTATTGGCATGTTCATCTCCATGCTTCTTGTGTGCTTTTCTGGAGCAGTCAAAGGAACAGCTGCATCATTTGGCGTCTTCGCGTTCGCGTATTGTTTCGGCCCTACCACGATCATCGATAGCACACGTACATCCATGTGGGACAGCACTGTCTTTGGCTCCGCTTATGCCATCAAGATCACAATGAATAATGCGTAAGAACAACACCCATCATACCTATTGCCATCCGCATTAATAACGCTTACTCTAGAATGAACATCATTGTCCGAATCATCACTGGAAAGATTCAGGACGCCGATAACAACTCGTACGACAAGGTGACGATTGTCTATGTCGTCCTCGCCGGATTGTCGGTCGTCGTATCTCTACTGCTCGCCTTTGGAGCGTGGAAATCGGTGGACCTTGGACACCTCCAATGGTCACGAAAGAAGAGAATTGCGCAGGGAGCTTTGCTCAACGAAAGGAAGGCCATCTTTACCAAAGAGAACGGCGAGAAGAACAGGCGCGTATCTCTGGCTTGCTTTGCTACATTGATCCTGTTGATCATTGGTAGCTGGTGCGGATACTTCTGGGGAGTTGCCACTGGAAACAATGACTAGAATAGCTGTAACTCAGAGCTTCCAGTTTGTCAGTATCTCTAGTATCAACAGATCTGAGCGAGAGCTGTTTGAAGAGGGTTTGTAGACAGTCCGAACAATGAGATAAGATTAGGCAATAAAGATTATAAAACACAAGACTTCCCGATTATCTAACTGTTGTTTTCAAGCATATCTCTCATTTCCTATTTTAATCCCAACAGAACAATTTTATGAACGCCGGTGCGCAGTGATACGTACCCAGTAGTTTAAGTGATCGAGCTACGCGTGCCAGTGATGGTACCAATCTGCATTGAGGCGGCCCCAAGTCGCCTAAAACACGACCCACTGTGTCTGTGAGCACGCTAGCTGGGCATGGTGATGGTTCAGGCAGTCCAATTGCCAAGAGCGCCATCCTCTACTGAGAATCAGTATAAGACTCCTTTTCAGGGAAAGAAAAATGCCTCCTAGATCTATTCAATGTAATTCTAGCAGCCACCAAAGTCCTCGCAGTGGACGTCTATTCTAATGTTTCGCTTCATCTGCCATATGTTTGCCGAATCTTGCACAGCATTCATCAGCGACTTGGGCCCGCATGACAAGATAAGCACACGATCATGACTTCCAGATGCTCCTAAGCTTTTGCTAATTGTTCCATCGACATTCAACTTCTCAAACAATACGTTAGATTTCAGCTCATCGCCGATCATTTGACGACCTAACCCGCAAACACCATCCATCTCAGAGACAGTTTCATAGTCGCATACATCCTCTCTGAGAAGGGCTTCCCTTTCTGCTTCGCATGGAGATGCATGAGAGTCAGTATAGTCAAATACTGAGCTACATGCAGACCGTTGGGCTGTCACATAGACCATGAGGCTCGTAGGATACGCAGACTCTGCAATATTACACAAATGTCTGCTAAACCAGCTCAACTGCTCTACATCTCGTCAGTCATCAGAGAAGCCTTCTAGGTAGTTGAGACTTGACATAAACATACCTATACGCCTCACTGTCCACACAAAATCGATAGATTGAACTGCAGGCTTTTCCCGCTGCATCATGATACGATTCATGACTCCAAAGGTAAAGGCGGCTCCACTTCCACCACCGATAAGGATCAGTTTATTGTAGTTACTCACGTCTGGCAGTGACCCATATGGCCCATCTATAGATGCCCACAGAGTAGTCCTGCGGTTTTGGCTCGCGAAGCTGGCGGCAGCTTTGGTGAAGCCCTCACGCGACTTCATCACTAGCTCCAGACCAGAGGAGTCATTGCTGACGATGGTAAATGGATGAGTCTCAAAGAATCGAAGCCTTGGAATCCATAGAAAGCAGTGCGATCCAGGTAAAGCGGATGCCATTCCAGGCTTCTTGAGCACTATTCGTGTTCCTCTGTATGGAAGAGCACAGAACGTCGCCGAGTTGTTAACAAGGTTGCGTAATAAGTTGCTCAATCGGATGAGCCGGTCCACTGTCCACATGCTGAATATGATGAGCATCACCATCGGGATCTTCTTCGCCCAGTTTGGCCTGTGCAGCGCTGTCAAGAGCACAACCGCCATGAAGCCAATGATGTGACTAACATAGAACAGTTCGTAGCGTTTGTGCCTAAACACTCCCATTAGTAGTACAAGCATAGCAACACCAGCGCCCATGCCATGGATATCCTCCTTCTTCAACAACTGTACCAAGCGACCTTGACGGCCAAAATGGATGGTGTAGATAAGGGCGTGCAGAGCGAGAAGAAACACAGTCGTATAACCAACAATGCGATGTAGGATATTCAGTTGGCTGTGCGAGACCACGGCTAAAGGGCCTAAGGGCGTGTTCTTGAGGCCAAAAAAGACACAGAGCGCCATGTTGCCGGCGCACATCCTGACATTCGTCAACTACACATGGAATTTCATGACGGAATATTGCATCCTACCACCCGAACCTAGAGGCCCAATGATTCAAGAGTTGGGGCATCGCAAGCATATTTGAGCAGAAAGTGATGTTGCCAATAAGATAGATGCTGATCATCATGATGAACCCCAAAGAAGGTCGGCCAAACCACGACGCTGGTAGCCGTCGCTGTAGATTTCTATAAAGCATATGAGTATACTGCTAACTAAATGCACGAATAATTTGACGTACCGAAAAGCCAGGAGACAGACCTTACTACCGCAAGTCGGCAATAATGCGGATGGTGTCAAATATGGAGATCTAACGCAAATATTGCGCAGCCAACGAATGGCAATAACTAAAAGCATGAGACCACATAGAAAGGCGGCATACTTGGTCAGTGCCTCTTCATTCTTGTTCTGCTTGGTGCTTGGTGGTTTGAAACCCTCCATTTTCGACCAAGGGACGGTGGTATGACGGAGGGAAAGATGGACGGCGATAAAACATCCCCTGATTGATAAGATTGCGTCAAAATTCGATTGATATGCCTAACCAGACTCTCGGTCAAGCGCACATTACGCGTGTTCTGTGAGCCCCGCCGCGTGATCCCACTTACGCTGTTTAGCGATCGAGCTACGAATCTTTCCGATGTCGCTGCGATCTCTGACTGGACAAGATCTTAGCGGAGAGGGTGTCATGAGTGTTCTTGATTTTTAGTACGCGTTAGATCCATTTAGCTTGGGTCTTATCAATCTCCGTCGGTTTTCCGTCGGCTTCGCTCCCAAGAAAAGCTAGACTCGGCGATTCAATTACAAGTTTGATAGGTTATTCTGGCTATTGTGGGGCACGACAAGGATTCTCATCATGTTGAAATGTTCACTGTGAAGAAACACTTTGTTTATCAACCCCTGCTCGAGAAACAGCTTCCCCTCTGTTCCTCAGTGGAGAGTGCCCCAACTAGCTGGGTTCTTTGCATGGTTGGATTTTTCACAAGCAAGCAGCACAGTTCACAATAAAGCAAGGCAGATACCATGTTACATTCACGCCAGGATCCATAAGATCAGATAAGATCATGTCAGGGTAGATTGATAGTTGGCTTGAAGGCGATGAGGAGAGCGAATACGCGTATAACCTGCACTACCCGGTGAACAGACCGGAAAAATGCGCATCGCACAACAATCCACTTCAGAGTTTGCAGATCGATACTCAACCGTTTCTACATACGGCCCTTGACCCAATTCGCACGCAGGATACACAACGTTGCACCATGGAAACCTGTCTCTGCAGCGCAATTCATACCCTGGCCAAAGACTTCAACAGCGTCCAAGCCAAAGAACTGATCCCTGCATTGAATCGCCACCTCGAAGATTTGCGACAATTCCTAGCGCAAGCGAAATCGCTCACTCGTCAACTGCAGTATCAGATCACACCGCGACACCAACGAACCGAAAAGGCCCTCTTCGTAGACAAGGTTGACCTCACCCCTGTCAATCGGGTACGCTCCAGATTCGATAACGATGTAGATGGCTTCTGGGAGGAGTCGGATGATCAGGTTCATCTTGAATTGCGACGGCGACTTGCCTGCGTTGTGGTATTTATCCGATCTAAATTGGATGCTCAGATACTGGCCCCTCCTCAAGTGGCTGAAGTCTTCCTTGGAGTGTCGAATCTCAGAGATATGAGAAACCCCGGTAGGAAGTATGTTCAGATAGCCCAGAAACTTGGTGGTGTAGGAGCAATCTTCTGGCTCCCATTTAATATACCTCCTTCGACGTATGGATTCTTGTCCTCGGATCAGCAATAGTCAAGAGTGCTGACACTATGTAGGTATGAAAGATATCTCAGCATTGACGACGAAGAAGTATTTCGTCATTTGTCATCTCTTAACCCAGCATTTCAGAATTATAACGACCTTGTACAGCGCCTGGTATTTAGCCAACTATGCGGTCAGTAATATGATAAATATTCTGACTGTTAGGCCATACTGATTGCAATTGTAGACCCTCAATTTCCAGTGCCGTATCACAATCTCTTTGGCGAGTTCACTGAATTTGTTCCTGCAAAAGACCAGCTTTTACTTATAATGTACGCACTCGGCGGCACCGACATACCAGAAATCTTATTGAAAAGTGTTTGCTTGCCACAAAGACGCTGGAACGCCGACGGGGAGGTAGACCAAACCAGTGCTGCTCAGTTTGGCCTACCTGTTGGTCTTGTTCATCTTCTTTGCGACGAAATAATACTCTCCGAGGTCATAGCAGGGTCAGGGCTTATTGAGCGAGTCCGGGAAGATAACATCGTAGCTTGGTCCTTGAGTCCTGAACTCGTGTTGAACTTCGAGAAAGTCTTGACCCCACAAACGATAGAAGTGCTCGAAACGGCAGCGTTGAAACTTATTTGCTTTGTTTGCCCAATGTCCTACGAGGGTAACACGGACTGGTAGGATCTATCCCTGCACTTTCCACCGTATCACTGACACTGGTCTCTCAGGTCACCGTCGTTGAAACATGAAGTATGGACAATAGTCGAAAGGCTTTTGAAAACATGTAAGATATCAGCTTCCTTCAGGATCTACGTGATTGAAGCCGTCTTGTATTTTGGCGAGAGAGACTCGGTTGCCATCCGCCATGCCGCAGTCAAGCAGGCCAAACTGCTGTTACGAAAGTCAATGCCCTACTATCTCCACGCCTCTGTCGTACTATTTCGCAGCATACTACATCGCGTTGATGGAGAACTCGCCAAGTCGGAAGCACACATACGTGACTTTCTGTGGCGCGGGCCACGCCCAATTACTCGTCGGGACCATGCCCTCGAGGGTCGTCTTCATATTTCTCAGATGGAGAATAAGATCAAGTGCTACGATACTGATGTGCCTTCATTTGCCTACAAGTGGGAAGCTCAGCAGCCATTGTCAACTCTGGATATGGAAGTGACCTTTCGGCTCCAGAGCACAGCTGCGCGCTACTTCCAATCCATCGGCGACTTCGACGCAGCTAGAGGTTCTCTAGAGCAGTTTCTATCACTGGGACGAATAAGACCTATACCTGCAAATTCTCACCGAGTCTTGCTTGGGAGATTAGCCGATGTCTACTGCGAGATGGGGGAGTACCTCAAAGCTATCGAGATATTGGGACCTGAATTTGAGCATATTAATGCATGTGACCGCAAGCGCCGTGGATTCCGAAGGCTCATTCTGGCGCTGGTAGAGGCAAAAATTGGGCTGAAACAATTAGATACGGCGGAGTCAACACTTCAGGGATTACTGGGTGATCTGCTCCCTGGCCCAGTCGATATCAATGACCAGCAGCTGCATACGAGAACGCTCCTGGCTTCAGCACGCGTAGCCCATCTCAGGCTAGACTTAGGTGAAGCCATACTGCGCTGGACACTCGCGCTGCAACAAGTTAGCCACATGCATGCTCTCGGTTCATCTCGTGGGTTCATATCCGCTGTGTGTCATTTGTCCTTGGCTCACGCACAACTCTCAGTCGGAGAGAGAGACGAGGCTCATCGCTCATGGACAACGGGACTGAAGATCTTGGCGAGTGAGAAATGCGAGTTCTGGATTCCTGTTGTGCCTACTGTTTGGCTTCAGGGGATAGCGGCAGATATATACCATTCCCAAGGCTGGCCGTTTCGTATGATGCTGCCGGGAGGGAGACCGGATATCACACAACATTCCTTTCAGAATAATTACAATAGTCGATAGGAGTGTCATTCCATAAGGAACAGCTTCATGCTGAGTCATCAAATTCTATACCACTGCTATTAACAGACCTTTCTGGAATTGTTGGATGAGCCTCCAGGTGAGGGAAACGTGGATGAGACCTCTTAAAAGGGCATTAAATGTTCCGGTCACCATCAAAACCGAGTCACAGAGAGCACAGCCGAAGACAGCCAGCTTGCAGAACTCACGCTTTATGTGGCTTCTGTATGACTTAACCTTGGCCAGCAGTGCAATTCAATATGTGGTTACTTTTTGCTGAAATAAACTTTTAACTTGATTATGTAATGAAATCATTAATATGTTCAAAAGCCGAATCTACTGTTTTTGGATCAGCCACTGCAGAAAGGCCTAGGATGGAAGTCCTAGGAGCAGGAAATGGGCCCAAGTACCGCGTCTGGCCTTTCAAAAGATCACTATAAGCACCAACTAACTCTCAATTATGGAAATAAGCAGTGAACTTCTAGTCTACCTCGAGATAATCACAGGCTCTTATGCTAAGTTGCTATATACAGCTCAGGAATCAAGATAGATCATTCCATCACCAATGTGTCTCACTTGGTTGCCTTGCAAGTTGTGTTGACTTGCGCAGACTAATTGCCTGCCAATTTGGATAGGTCAGTTTGCTTTGATTTGGTCCCTAACATCATACTCAACCTTTTCAACAATGTCTCGCGAACTGAAGCCGACATGGAAAGTAAACGAGCCATCGGGGATGATCCAAGTCTGCTCATCAGAGCTCCAGTAGCTCAGATCACGGCGCAAAACCTCAAATCTCACCTGCTTGACCTCATCAGGCTGCAGAAAAGGTTTAACGAAACCTCTGAGAACCTTTTTAGGGGTACCTGGAGGAGTATTTCCAGGAAGGGTGAGATAGAGCTGCGCCACAGTTGCACCTGCTACGGCCCCAGTATTCTTAACCTCGGCTGTGATGTTCAAGACGGGCTTCCAAAGATCTGGGTTTCCTCCAGGCTGGACCTTGAGACTCGCATCGGGCTTGGCGGAAACGTCGGTGATAAGCTTTTCAATAATGACTGAACTTTTGAGCACCGCGAAGCTTGTGTAACTGAGACCAAAGCCAAACTCATAAAGAGGCTTTGAATCGATCAGATCGAAGTGACGATAGTCTGTGAACTGCCCCTCTGTGAATTCGGCAACCCAAGCATCCGGAGAGGTTTCTTGGCTTTCGTTCAATCGTACAATAGGTATGTCATCCTTCTGATCTTCCGGGATTGTGTATGGTAGCTTTCCAGAGGGATTCACCTTGCCCCAGAGAATATCGACAATGGAGTTTCCTGACTCCTGACCAGGCAGATGAGCAGCCAGGATAGCTGTGACGTTGGGGTTTCTGGCCCATGGGAATGTGTTGATGCCGGCAGAGTGTGTTATCACCATAGTGTTGGGGCACTTTCGGGCCACATTTTCCACCACCAAAGTAGAGTTCCAATCAAGCTCATAGTCAGTTCGGTCCCACGACTCTGAAGCAAATGTGTTTAGAAAAACAAGGCAGACATCGGGAACAGGGAAGATGGACCTAAAGTCATTGGCCGCCAAGATGGTGTTGTTGGTGATGTATTGTACCCGAGCGTCGATGTCCTTAGCCTTGCTCATGATAGCCTCAAGTGGTGAAACCAGGTATGTATGCCGCCCAGTTCCAGAACCCCCACCGATGTCAACAGTGCCAACTTGGAACGGAAACGTGTCTTCAAAAACAATCCCGTTATTCGGTGGTGGCGCATCGTTTCCAAAAACGCCAATATTCTTGGGCGTGTTCAAAGGCAGGGCTCCATTGACATTCTTCAGAAGAACCGTGCCGTCGGAACCAATGCGGCGAATGAGCTTGGCATGGTCATCACGAACATCACGAGGCTCTGACTGTGGAAACATGCTGGTATCGATGCCTCTCTGGGCACCCATTGTTAGGACCAAAGACTTATCCACAGACGGGAAGTTGTTATCTTGGCCAAGATAGAAGTATGGCAACATGATACGCGTCACCATCTCATCAATGCGCGTCTCCGAAATTTCCCCGTCATTAATCATGCGGGTCATGTTGGCTTCACCCCAGAGGCTCTCACCACTTCCGCTGATCAACGACGCCGCGGAGAGTGCACCTGGTTGATTCATATCCAAGCCAGCGTTAATGGACTTTGCTCCGGAATGCGTGGCGAACCAGTCTGACACAACATAGCCTTGAAAGCCGAGTTCGTCTCTGACAATCTCCTTCAGGAGTCTCGAGTTCTCGCAGGCATATGTGCCGTTCAACCGATTGTAACTGCACATCAAACTAGCAGTCCCAGCTCGGATGGCATCGGCAAAGGGCCACAGGTACAGCTCGTGTAAAGTTCGATCATCGATGTCGCTCGAGATACCTTGAATATCGGTGCCGTCTTTCGCTGGACTGTTGCTTCGTTGCGTCTCTTGCTCGTTTCCGATTAGATGCTTAGAACAGCTTTGGACGCCCATTGATTGAATGCCATGGATGGTTGCGTCCATGGCCTTGCCGGCAAGATAGGGATCGGTAGAGAAGCCTTCCCAATTGCGACCCCCCAAAGCGTGACGACCGAGAGGACCAGCAACAGGCCTATGTCCATGTAGTCAGCTATCTCATCTGGAATTTGCGTCGCGTTTCACATCTTATGGTCTTACCCAAGCTGGACATGTGCACCTTTGCCACGGAATTCCTTACCCATGGCCCTGCCACGGTCGTAGATCAGATCGATATCCCATGTTGCACCCGCTGAGTTACCCGAGGGGAAGATGCTGACAAGGTCCGCACGGTTTATAGCCTGAGGGCCGTCCAGAAAGCATAAGCCAGTAAAGTTGACCCTGGGGATTGCCTTGATGTTACCAATGCACCCCCCAGCGTCAATCCCCTGAATACCTGTGACTATGCTATACTTCTCAGTATCATTGAGGCTCGCGACAAACTCCTTAGTCTTCTCCAACGCCATTTCTGGGTCCCCATTGTAATGGTCTGTACTTGATCAGTTAAGCTAGGAATGGGTTGAACAGAGGGTACTAACGTGCATACTTGGCAAGGGTGACTGTAATGCATGGCGTAAAGAGCCATAGGAAGCCAGTGGAGGGTCGCATTTTGGTTGTAGTGAGAGTGGCTATCTTTAAGAATATGGGATGCTTGAGGCAGAAACGTCGCATTTTATAGAGATACAGAAACGCAGTTGTAGTTCTGGCGCCCTTTGAACAGTGAGACAGCCATGGCTAGACCACTTGACCGCATACAATTAGTATGCCGCTAGTTAACGCTTGGCCTGGCCTTGGATTGCTCAGATTCATCAATCAATTAATCGTCCTGCCAAGATTACACGCATTGAGGAACTTCATAGCCGAGAACGCGGTCTCGCTTAGGTAGTGACAATACACTCCATCCTTCTAGTAGAAACACAAATGCACAATGGGCCATGGTTTACGTAACTTGAAAATCTGGTGTTTGATTCGGTACCATCTGCGAAGTTTCGGACTATAATAGTCAGAAATCACCTCCGCATTCTCGCATGAAGTTAGAATCGGGCCGACTTTACCCCACGGGGTTAGCAATTGGTCGGGCATTTTGGTATGATGTCTAAGTTGTGAGCCAGATGTGTTATTTGCAGTTGAGACTTGTGGCTGAGAGCTGATTCCGGCACATTGAACTTAGCTCTTTGGCCAAATTTGGTTAGCCTCATGTGGAGTCTCGCCTTGCGAGCCATCAAACCTCCCCCACAAGCTGCTGCTCCAATGTGGCATACCTTGTCTGTTCAGGCCGCCCGATTCCGATGAGCCAGGGTTCGGCTAGAATGACTTGTGGTGGTCCAGTCGAAACCGCTTGAGCGAGACTAGATATGCAAGCGCGTGCACAC
>JABSSZ010001448.1:0-12673 GCA_013755755.1 Fusarium sp. NRRL 25184
CCCCCGTCCCCCGTCCCTCGTCCCCTGTGGCCGAGGCCTAAGACGTCTCCGATCCACGCCCCAAGCTGTCGCTGTCTGCTGTCATCCTCCCAAGGACCCACCTCAACTCCGCTGCAGCTGCAATCCAAGGCTGCCAACTGCCCAAATCGTCCGCAATGTCGTCTTCCGCTACCTTTAGCCTCCCCTAGCTCCAACTGTAGGGGACCAATGGACAACCATCTTTAACCACGGCGTTGGGAGCCCTCCCGAGCTACTGGAGTCAAGCTTGAGAATAAGATACCTACAGAAACCAAAAAGAAATCTGGCCTCATCACAACTGGTATTGGTGGTATCTTTGTCCAAGGTGTTCCACTTGAGCTCTCGGTCTCTTCTATCCTCACTCCTGTGTCGTGCACCCTCAGTCTATAATGCAAGAGATGTTGACGTTGTCACTGCACTGACATCAAGGCTGTCAATCATTGGATCCGAGACATTCAGGAACGTTGCGAAACTGCTACAGGAAGTGGGCCACTAAACGATACAGCACAGTCCCCTTGCACCAACATTAACCGGGGCCTGACGCTCCATCCGCGTGTCCCCTATCCCTTCTATCCGTAGCCCATCAATGGCAGTTGAGCACTGCCTGGTTCAAGCTCGACTCGGGTTATTTGGCTACTGACCTTGAACAATGCAGTATTTTTCAGGGACCAGGAGCCTTTGCGAAAGTCGCCTGGAATCAGCTAACTCACTCATGAGCCAACCATATTCTCTGTCCGGCTTTCTCCAACAAGCCCCTCCATACCAGACCCCAGCTAGAGATACTCGACTCGGCTCGTGTTGGCCGAATCTTTTGGTTCTATTCTTCTCCTGTCCGTGTTCCTGATTGTCATCGATTGACAGCTGCCAACCCTGGAAGATAACTGGCTGCCGGGAGTCAACTCTCTGGTAATGACCTTGCGGCGCTGAACTGCCCCGGGGTTTTCGCCTCATGCCCCATATCGTACTCAGTCTATCTGAATTTCGCCAGTTGTCTCGTGGTTCTCATTCTGTCCAGTCGCTTTCATATGTCGTGTTGCCCTTCACAAGCTTATCCCTGTACCCGGCTGCCACAGTCTGCCGATGATACATTGCTCCATCAACCTTCTTTTTTCACTGACTCCCTATTACTACTATACTCTGACTCTCATTGATGGATCAGGCCCCTCCACCTTGACATCTTTTCTTATAAAGACCCCTGGCCAAGTTTTGCTTTTGACTTTCCCCCTCCTAATTCTCATTCTTATTACGGATGCCAGTTGCTACGCTCTCTTTTCTCATTCTGCAGGTCTTAGCCACCTTCTCTCCCTGTCATCCTTGAGTTATAAGTTGCGCCCTGTCTTGATTGCGACTGTCGAGAAGCTGCCTTCCGAACTGGTCGATCAGACAGCGGCGGGTATAATACATCTCTTAACCCCCGACATACAAACACGCAGACAACTACAAACACATACACATACACATACACAGCAACAATCCTCCTTCCATCACTCTTTACTCTCATTGCCGCCATCATCACCGTCATTCTCGAATTAGGTGCTACGTACGTACAGTACCTCTGGACCACCTAGTCATATTAGATTCGTCTCAAGCTCTAGTCCAGCCGAGTCCAGCCCGATCCAGCCTGGTCCCGGGCCTTGAAGATCTTGCTTTCGGTTCAAGCCAGTTCTAGAACGCCAAAACTTGACAACCATTACATTTAAGCACTATTTTCTTTTTTAGAATTCGAATTCTTGGGGCGGTGCTTGGCCTTAATTCAGCCAGAAACAAAATCACTGTCTTTCCCCGGTCATTCTATTCTCATCTCCCTTACACTCTGAGAATCCAAGTACCTTGCCTTACCTTACCAACCCAAGCCAGAAAAAAGAGGCGCCATACGTCGTCTTCAGTGGCTGCCCTCCGCTTCCCCAAGCAAAAATCTTGAGCTAGCCGCCGCGGGGCGCTTCCCAGACTCCTGGTCCTGGGACCAAACGAGGAAACTCAATTTCAGGCATCACATCACAAATCCTGGACATTTTTATTTATTTGGTTCTAGTGTCATCCATCTGATCTGGCTGGCTCTATCTCCCCTCTTGGGTCTCATTTATTCCCTCTTCCCAAGTCCCAAGCTCGTTTTCACACCATTCTTTTTGAGCTTGACTCAACATCTCGGTTCTGCCCGTGTCGTGTCGTGTCTCCTTCCATCCCGGCGTGCGCGTGCTGGTTCCTTTCAACGTCAACTATCAAACCTCAAGGCTGTGAGGCTCCAGAAACATACATCACCGCAACCGGCCACGATCAGTCTCGCCTTTTTTGTGTATCCCATTCCTCACCAACAATTCCCCGATCTATCTGTACCTGCTTGTCGCCAATTTGTCGACTTTCAGACTTATTAGTGTCTGTTTTTTTCTTCTCTCCCTTGCTTGGACTGTGCATTGAAGACGTTCAGTTTCACTATCATCATCAGCAACCCCAATCTTTCTTATCGCTTGATTGATATATAGTTTTTGAGGGGCATAACATTGCTTGTCACTCGCCTTGCTTCGGCATACGCTCGCTCATCACCAAATCCTCTGGGTTTATTTTTTATCACCATCATGCCACGACATTATCATTACCAACCCAGGTTTGGCTCATTCACCCCTGACGCTTCGTTGCACTTGATGCTAATTCACTACTCAGTCGCGAACTCCATGTGGTAGTCCTGGGAGCAGGTTCGTCCATACCCAACACCGCACCGCACCGCAGCAGACCACGCAACCCTTTCGCTTTGACTCTCCCTTTCTTACGTATGCGCTTGTCTGACTCGTTTATCATTTGGCAGGCGGCGTGGGTAAAAGTTGTTTAACTGGTGAGTTGTCATTCTCCCTTGGCCTTCCCCTCGTCCCATGTTCTTCATGTTGCTGCGCCTGCGTCCCACCGTTGCATCCGCAATACTACCACGCTTCCCTGTCTTCCCCTTTGTAGCACAAGGCTCATGCGAGAACAGCCCAGTTCGTCCACAATGAGTGGATCGAGAGCTATGATCCCACCATAGAAGATTCTTATCGCACACAGCTTCAGGTTGATGTGAGTATTGCGCATGGCAACAATGTCCACTACCTGACCCCTTCTGACTGACTCGCTCGTCTCAGGGACGTCAAGTTATTCTCGAAATGTGAGTTTTTACGCCTTGATTGTCTCACCACTCAATCCGTAGTCTACGGATTTGGAGAAGAGCTGTCACTGACTCGGCCTCTAGCCTCGATACTGCGGGGACCGAGCAATTCGGTAGGTCCTCCTCTATGTCTCAACAATTTTCGCACGACCCTCGTACTGATGATGTTGGTACAGTCGCCATGAGGGATCTCTACATGAAAACCGGCCAAGGTTTTCTTCTTGTATTCAGTATCACATCGTCTTCCTCCCTAAGCGAACTAGCAGGTTTGCGCGAAGAAATTATTCGGATAAAAGACGATGAAAATGTACCTCTTGTTATTGTCGGTAACAAAGCCGATTTGGAGGAGAATCGCGCTGTGCCCCGAGCCAAGGGCTTCTCCATCTCACAACGATGGGGCGCACCCTACTATGAGGCTAGCGCGAGGACAAGGAGTAAGTTTGCCCGTCCACTCATCTAATGGCTTCTTTCGCCGCATTCGGACTAACAACATGCAGCCAACGTTGATGAGGTCTTTATCGATCTCTGCAGGCAAATGTTGCGTAAAGAGGACGAACAACTCGCGAATGACGGACCCAATGACGACTACAAGTATGATCACGGCCGAAGTTCTCATAGACGTCAACGACGTCGCCGAAAGAAGGATTCACCGCGATGTGTGATCCTGTGAACTCAATGAACCGCTTTCAGAACAATGGCCACTGGATGGCATCTAAGCACTGGAATTCTTTCACTTCTCTCAATTTTCTAGGCCTCGGCATTTCCCCCTCAATTCTCTCACATTATACAGCACGTTTTACGCGGACCACGGCCATTTAAAATAAATCTATCAAAGATATCTGGTGTTTTCGGAATGACCACATGAACGACCTCGCGGTCTCATGAGGCGAAACGAGACCGACGCGTATAGACGACATAACGCATCACACCGAATCGACTAGAATCGAATTGAATCGTATCGCATCGCATGGAATCGCATGCTTGAGCTAAGCGACTGGTGTTTTGGGATCGACAGCTTCCCTTATTGTATTCCACATTACGGTGTAGGTGGCGTTGGATATCGGACCTGGGATATAGGTTCTGCACCTGTTTATTGCTTTCAGGTTTTATATGGGTATTTGGTTCTACTTCTTGAACTACGGTGAGATGGATAAGAAACTGTTCTGGTATGATCAAGTAGGACAACCTTTGCATTGATACGAATGCTTCAAGTAACGAGAATGAAGCAACATAGGCTATGCAAATGCAGGCATTTACCAGCTTCTGTTCCGATATGACAAGGGTGACTTTTAGTTTCTGCCCAATATATTCCACTCCTTTGGGGCTCACTCGCATCTCGGAACTTCTCTTGAATCTGTGTGGCAACACCACGTGAACTATCCTCCGAGTCTTCGGGTATCGCTGAACAAGCTTGACTTTACATTGCAGCCGCCGTGAAGTCTTGGCCACCAATTTATCGTGACATGTCACACAACGTTCACCCGTCATCCCATGTGTCACCATCCTCTAAAATTCACTGCATGAAGCTGCGACAAGCCGCGTACTCAGATCACCCCAACTTATCCAACAACCATTTGTCCATTGATGCCACAACTCATCACGTATACGAGATCTTATCTTATAATCATAATGGGTCATTCAACTCTTTATTTGTGTACATGCCTATGGTCCTGTTATCCAGTACGACACGTCTCATGTTATCCTCATGACTTGGTAATAGTCTGCATCCATGATCTCGTGCGTAACCAATCCTTGACTATGAAGTGTCTCCAAAAAACCGATCACAATCCAACTACTCAAATATTTATGAAACTGACACCGAAAGTGACCGCACTGGATCCTTGAAGATCCTCGGCTGCCGCTCACTTGCGTCGCAGCATGCCCCAAATGTCAGTGAAGATACCAAACCACCCCTTGACTCTTTCAGCGGCGTTGAGAAGTAAGATGAAGCGTTTCACAAACGCATCAACGTTGTCATAGTCATCAGCGTAGCACTCCCATACAGCACGCCCTTGACCGTTGTTCTCAGAGTCCTGGACGGCCATGAGGGCATCCACATCCTCCACACCTTCCACACCGGCGGACTTGAGCTTGGGACCGACACAGAGTGCACGACCCGCAATCTCTTCATCGGCAATGAGGCGAGTGGCAGCATCAATGACATCCTCGATCATGGCCCCGCCTGCTGTGCCTGAGAGAAAGGCTGCTTCGATGGGGAGCTTGAGCATGTTGGACTTGGAGACATAGTAGGGAGTGATCATGTTGACACGAACGCCACTCCGGAAAGACGTAGCACGAAGAGTGCGGAAGAGACCAAGAATAGCATGCTTGCTCATCGTGTACATGGTTTGAGTTGGGAAAGGGCACAGAGACGCAAGGGAGCCGACGAGCAGCAGGCAACGATCTCGCGGGGAAGATCCATTCTGTGGGAGCCAGTACATAGCAAGGTGAGTGGTATAGGCAGCTCCAGTGATGTTGACATCAAATTGAGCCGTGTTGGGCTTTGGAAGACGTCCATTCTTGAGAACAGGCTCTTCGAACTGAATGGAGACGTCGGGAAGGATGATGCCGGCGTTGGGGACGACAATATCGATGCCTCCATGAGGGCTGACGTGAACAGCCGTCTCAAAGAGACTGACCTGTGATTCCCAGTCGGTGACGTCGCAATGCTGAAAGGCAAAAGCCGACTCCGGATACTGAGTTGTAAGTTCAGCTACGAGCTCTTCGCCCGCTGCGTCAGCGACATCGCCGATGATGATATTTGCCCCATGTGATGCCCATTCGCGAACCATGTGAGAGCCAAGACCATTAGCACCGCCGGTGATGACAATAGTCTTGCCCTTCAGAGTTGTGGCATCGTAGGGCTTGGACACATCGACGGGCGGTGACTGGCGGATGAGGCCCTTGATATCGTTGGTAGGCTCCATAGCTGATTGTTGTATGTACTAGGACAGGTGAGATCTTTGCAAAGTATGAAAAGAGTAGAAATGCCTATTGACTCTCCAAGAACAGAGTGATGGACGAAACGAACACGCTATGATAGTGATTGCGATTATTGGAAAACGATTTGCTGACCTGTCAACCCAAACAAATTAGCCCCAGCTTCAGCTTCAGCTTCAACGAACCTAGTCAGCTATCAAGCAAGCCGAAAGCCGTTGGACCAAAAATATCTCCCGTGTGGAGACTGATTGAGCCCTTTTTTGCAGGGTCCAGCCCAATCTCACCTTTTTGATCTGCCTATCGTATCGTATCGTATCGTGTTGTTTCCTTGGAGGCCAGGCCCGATAAATTAGCTTTAGCGGGTCGTCTCGAGCTTGGTAGATATTGGATATCCACTCCAGAAGTTGTTAATGATGCCAACGCTTTGGGATCTGAAGACCGAGATGAAGATGAAGAGGAGAAGAATGCGGCACATGGGTTTTCAGTTGCTTGGTGCAAATAAGGCCCCCATTTGCAATTAATCCTTGCTTCTCGCATTCACTGTTACAATATAACGCAGTTCTACTGACGAGTCCAGTGGCCGCGATGGGAACATCAATGCACAAACAATCCTGGGCTTGCAGGACATAAATCCGACCAACTTCTACAATACTTACCGAGGAAGTGATAAAGGGTTCTGATTCACATTGCCATGTTCCCCGTTCACCTCTTGGATGCCCACGGCAGTTCGGAGCATAGTAGTCCCAGCCAAGCTCGTGGCTATTTTCGGACACCACAGCAGACAACAGCTATAATGCGGGGAGCCACGGCCAAGGATTGACAGCCATTAGAGGTCAGTAGCCTTGGTATGCGAAGGGTTGTGGTATAGACAATATTTCGCTATGGACCTTTTCCCTGTGATTGAGAGGCCCGGCACAATGAAGTGCTGTGCTGGGCTTCCGGTGCCGAACTGCGCTGTTTTCGCTGAACAATCTGACTTCGAAACAGCTGCAAGCACAAGATGGCAGCGGTATCTCCATGTTGAGGCTGTGTAGTTCGGACTTTCACGCAAGGTTTTGTGAACTTTGACGTGCTGATTGCCAATTGCCCTTTCTCAGGCCATTTATCCATTGAAACACCCGGCATGAATGCCAAGTCAGCAAATAGGCAAATTATTGCCGGTCAGGCGACCGTTGATCTTATAAAAAGAGATTTGGTAGTCATCTTCGTCGTCACATATAATCGTGCGGATGATAAACTTGATCACCCTCATTATTGCTCAATGTAGGCGGTTGATCTGGGAGGGTGTGGTTGTCATCGTCTAGCCCAGGAACCTTGAGCTGCACATCTGCAAAATCATTGCTAGTCTCCACCATATGTTGAGGTAGACTCATCCGTTGTAAGCTTTCAGCCCCTTGTTCTAAGCATCACTTCCACCAACTTAGATGTTTGATTCATCTGACTTCAACGCCGTGGTACAAACGGCCCGATGCTGAAGCAACGACGTTTGTTGGCCAAAATCATGCCAGCAAGGCAAATGAGCACATCAGAAAAAAACGAGCAGGAAATGCAAGAAGGGCAAAAAGGAATTGCGTTGAACCAACAGCTATCCCTTGCTTTCGGAGTATTTCACACAGTCGTGCAGGGGATCGTCTTCCCTCGTTAGTGACTCTGTAGTTATCTCCTTGTCCCAAGGCAAGGGTTCAATGTTAGTGTGAACAAGCATATCAACCTAACGACTTAGACAGTGGCTGTTTAGGACTTTAGTCTGTCTTGAGAAGGGAGAGAAGATTTGAATGTGTCACATGAGTATCGACGGTTACCGGACACCGTCGATCATTTCGTCTAGAATTTGATGGATCCCAAAGTCAACGCCAGGGCACGTCACTCATCAGCACGCATTGTATAGCTCGATTGCGTTGTGGTTCCATCCGATTTGAAGCCAGACCCGAGATCACCCGCCCTTGGTCGGTTGAACCAAGTATGTTTTAGACTGAATAGGTTTTCTCCAAATGGTAGTCGTGAGTTTACCCAAGGGGCCTTGTATCAGTGATTATACCAGGCATCCAGCCTGGGGATCCAGTGATACCACCGGGATGTGACGGGCTTTAGACGCACCAGCTTCGACCAACGGGCTGGGATGTCTGGGCCTGGCCTGGCACGCTTGTGCCTCGGTGACCTCACCCATGGACTAGGGCGCAGGCCTGTGAATTGGGCTGGACTGTTGGCCTTGAATGCCAAGCCATGGGATCCCTGTCGTATCGAATATGGCAGGGTGGTTTCCTCCACACAATGGTCACAATCAATGACCTGGAAGTATTACATAGCAACCCCATGAGAAGTAATCCAGGCTTTCCTTTCCGTGCTGCAATAAACACGCGTTGTGAGATGTTGCTAGCACCATCTTCAACCTTAGATCAATGGCTCGGTTCTGTAGAATGATCAACTTGTTTAGCGTATGTGTTTGGCAATTTCTTTACCAAGACCCTGAATTTGTGCCTGAGAATGTTGCGCTCAGCCGCAATCCGTCATTCACGTGGTACCGTTAGACCACATGTTGGTTTCCTGCGTGGATAGCAAGGGACAAATCGTTCAATGGGGATCACCCCAATGCGCACGATTGTACCTATCTGAGATGTGATGGCGCTCCCAACAAGCGAAATCGGTAAGAGATCCGCGTATGTACGGCTGGATGGTTGGCGCCGTATGCCTGAAGGAATTGTGGACAACACTATACTTACGACGCAGCAAGCCCGTCTTTTCAAATTTGAGACTCATTAATGAGCTACTGAAAGTTCATATTGAAATTTCCCACAAAGCGCTTGTTCAGTCTCCAAGGGTTCTCATATCCGTCATCAGTGCAATGACTGGTAAGAAGCTATGCGATACCACCACGAGGTCTGATCACACACACCTCTAGTCAAACCAATAGGACACGGAGCGTAGGGGTGCGAGAGGTCCTGTTCCTCAAGCTCTTCTGCCGGTATGGGCTGGCGAAGCCCAATCGGGATCGAGTAGTGACGACTTAATTGGGCCGGAGGACGATGCGACCCAGGGACGTTATCCGGGAACCTTAAACTTCAAATTTCAAGCTGCATCCTCTCGCGCCAGGCAATAGATATGCGACAACACCATAACCTTTGATAAGGCTATGACTCAGTCTCAGCAACGGAGAAATTGATGGTTGCCTTGTTGTGTTTTCCTATTTATTCGCGAAAAAAGAAGCTCGTGGACCACCATTGGTGAGATAGATGACACCAGATGATTTCAGGAGTAATTACCTGTGGATGGTTTGTTTGGGTATTGGTAACAAAGGTATGTGAGGTTTGACACCATGCCTTCTTGCGAAAATAATCATCATCCAATGAGCTGAGATTTGTAGTAAGTGTCAGTACACTGGATCATTGATATGCAGAATCTTGAACTGAGTGTGTCAGTATCCTCGATTGAATCCTCTTTGATGCACGTTTCCATCAGCAATAACTCAAGATGACGATTCATTGACGGGCCATTGCATCCTGCCTGCATTCTCCTTCCAGCCTCTGGGGGGAATGGAGAATGAGGATGTTTCCAATACAACGGTAGAGTTACGATATATGGAGGACTATGAGGTCATCCAGTAGCTTGAGTCTCAGCTTTCGCATCCTTGAAGTAATTGAGGAAGCCCGGGTGGAGTGGGCTTCGGTTTTGGAACGGGTATCCTGCCGAGGCCGTGCCTTTTTGGTGGCTGAAAAAAGGTTATACGGGTACGTAGAAGGCATGAAGGGAGAAGAAGGGATGACCTTCTTTGGAAAGGGCCGCTGCCGTTGGGTCCCCGATTCTGCTATTTTGTTATTTCAGATATCGACTAGACGCTAAGCTGGGTGTTGATGGATTCGTCCTTGGGAAATTTCCAAAGGCTGCCGAGATGGTTTCTGAACGAATTTAACGTCTATCTCTTGTAACACATAGCGTCGTTTTTATCCGTGGCCTGTCTGTACGACCTTGAGAAGGGATGAAACATTGCTGGGACAAGAAGGATATCCAGGCATTGGAACCAAGCGGAGCCATCCCTGATGTGCACTACAAAGTTCAAGCCATGACTCCACTCGCAGGATGCCTGGTTTCCGTTGACAAGCCCCATGGCCTTGAGCTCCCAAGTATGTTTCTGTGAAGCTTGAAACTGTGCAGCTGTTGTAGTTTCACTTAATCGTCAAACTGGCCTTGACTAGCGCATATCTCAGTCCCAATTCCCCATCCTGTATGTCCGCGGTGGGGGCCAGTTATTAGGCCTGTGGATGCAAGCGGGCCGTTCGATCGATCCCGGAGCCCAATAATCTGGGAAATCAGGTTGCTCTTGTGTCTATTCCCAGCCGTTGTATGCAGGCGAGCTGTTCTACCATGTCGCTCAATCTTGAGCTTGATGGCGATATAAGTGGGAACCTCGGCGTTCTACACATTCTGCGGGTGTATCATAAACGTGGCCATGGTCATCCATGCACCTGCTTAACCATGAACCAGAGTGACCGAGTCACACTAAATGAGCCGTCTTATTTTACACAACCTCATGGACAAAGCTCGAATTCCGGAAGGACAAGACCCCGAGGCCCACCGTTGCTTTGTCTTCGATATGCCGTTGAGTCTGCGCTGGTGAACGCATTGACTTCTAATGACACCACCAAACTGGAGAGAGTTGCATCCCTTCACCCAGACCATGCTCTCCAGTGGGCATTGAGATGACAAACACGGCAAGAAGAAAGCTTCCAGCAACAGGGCATTATATCTTGGTTGATTGACAGGGAAGAGGTAGGGAGGGGCCTGTTTACCCCTGTCAACAATCGCTGCATGGCTGGCTCACCGGCTGTGCACACATCCCGCCCGCGGCCACAGCCCTGGGTGGTTTAGTTGTAACTAAGTTAGGAGGTTGACAGGACCTAGAGGCTCCAATGTTCTCAGCAGGCACCTCGAAAATGGGGGGTAGACGTGGCTCCTGTCACGACAACACGCCCCAGACCCAGAAGCACTTGGTACAATACGTAGAGGGTGCACTTTGGATGGCTTTTATTTGCGTGCTGATAGCCTGATACGTAGCTCGACGGGCCGACGTGTTTTTCATGCTTTGGTCAGAATTCCCTGGTTTCACATCATTAATAGTAGTAGAGTGTCTTCTTGGAAGGAAGCAGTGTTCCCCTCCCTGTGTATGGTGCCAATGTCGTCTTGTCGCAGACCTCCGGGCAAGAGCCAGCTTGCGTTTACAGCAGCACGAGGTTACAGTTCATTTGAGATACAGAGAGTTTGTAGGCAGTGTTACTGTGACTGCTTGTATGTAGTCCACAAGGTAACGAAAAGTAAATCAAGTGGCAAGCCCGAGTTTGGCTTCTGTGCAACGACGATAATAGGGACAAATGATGACAGCAGCTCCGCGAAAGTCAAACTGAGGTGAATGTGGCCCTGGTGATCTTGTTTGTGTACATGGGAGGGTTGAATTAAAGTCTGAGTTGGCGTTTGGACCCTTCAGTTTCAGGCTGAGGCGCGGTTCCGGGTGCGCTCATTGGTATGGAAGCAGCTGATGATAAGCTTATGATTGAGTAAATAACACTTTTACCAAGTCGGTTGGATTGGTTTTGTAAACAAGAGCGAAATGATGCAAATGATAAGGTAATGCTATGATGTATGTGACGTGAAAAGCTTCTTACACTACTTAAGTAGGTAGGTACGTAGGCGCTACGGTACCAACTCTATCGACCAATTCAGCAGGAAGCTCACCTTCCAAGTCTCCGCTTGTCGAGACTTCATTCGGCGATTTAGCTGCCGAGGGGAGAGTGAGGAAACCGCAGCCCGGTACAGTAATTAATTTTGCATGAGCGAGGTGTGGATGGCCAAGCAAGCAAGATCCTTCCCCGCTCTCTGTTCTTTGTTCTGCTGCATGTACATGTATGTGAGATTGGTAAGAGCCGCCGGGGGAAACAAGACGAGATGGAAATGGAAGTACTGCCTGCAGTTGTTGTTCGCTTGTTTGGGCAGGAAGGGATTGCCCAGATGGGTTCTATGACAGACTCGATCTTGATGACCTTGTTTGATCTGAGATCTCTCCATTCAAGGGCGCTTGACTTGCAGGCTTAGCAACCATCTATCTACGAACCCCAATGAATCAACCACCCCCATTGGATAATTGCCAGCCTTGGATGCGATCAAACGGTAGCGACGCGGCGTGAAGTGACAGATACCGGCCCATAATGTAATTGCGTTTAGCCACTGGGACCATGTGCGACCTGTCTGCCTGGCTCTCAGAGGATTGGATGGATCAATGTTTGAGTTTGCTTTGTTTGTTGACCTCTGGATGCTCCCAACATGACATTACATCACCTGCCCCTCGCTGATGTATGTATGTTTTACTTGTCTGAGCTCGTCTTTGGTTTGGCGCATTCCCCCCCCTCCCTGCCCCTCCATGTCTTTCTTGTCTGGTCTGTCTGGTCGGCATTAGGTTTGCTTCTTTGATGCTGGTTGTGAAAAGTTAGCGTCAAGCTCCATCTTTAGCGTCCACCACTTTCAACCTCAGAAGAAGTCATTCATTCGCTAGATGGCACTGGATTGCGCTAAACTTCTGGTAGACAGACTTTCTTC